>ML301627.1:0-46747 GCA_005239505.1 Nicotiana paniculata
TACCCCAGATTGTATTTGCAGCGCCCGTTTAGTCTTTTTATAAGACATAGTTGAGCGTGATCAGATCCACAGGAAGGAAAGCTGGGAACAAATTGGGACGGCCCATACAAAATCACAGCAACAACAAACAAAGGGTCATTTCAACTAGAAACGATGGAAGGAAAACTACTACCAAACAACTGGAACATCGCCCACCTCAAGTACTTCAACTTATGAGGAAAAATGTTCTCTGAGTCGTACTCTTTTTCCCTCAATTGAGTTTTGTCCCAATTGGGTTTTCTCGGGGAGGTTTTTAACGAGATGATGAGGAGGGCATTTCAGGTTAAAGCGCGAGCAGGTGAGGACACGAGTTGACCAGTTCAGTGCTCGACCTCTATAATACTTCTCCAGGTCGACCAATAAAGGGACTAGATAGACTGGGACTAGAATACCAGCCCGAAAACATGTAAATTTCTCCAATATATGCGTAAGTAAAGCATAAAAGTACATGAAGTTCGCCCATGTCTTAACCAAAACAACAATGCATCAATGAAAATCAAAATAACATTCGACCTCGTTTGAACTAGCTAAGAGTAACATTCGACCTCGCCGAATTAACTCACATTCGACCTCGTTCGAATAAATCAAAATAACGTTCGACCTCGTTCGAACTAGCTTAGAGTAACATTCGACCTCGCTCGAATTAACTCACATTTGACCTTGTTCGAATCAATCAAAATATCATTCGACCTTGTTCGAACTAATTAAGAGTAATATTCAACCTTTCTCGAATTAACTCACGTTCGACCTCGTTCGAACTAGCTAAGGGTAACATTCGACCTCTCTCAAATAAACTCATATTCGACCTCGTTCGAATCAATCAAAGTAACGTTCGACCTCGTTCGAACTAATTAAGAGTAACATCCTACCTCGATCGAATTAACTCACATTCGACCTCGTTCGAACTAGCTAAGAGTAACATTCGACCTCGCTCAAATTAACTCACATTCGACCTCGCTCGAATCAATCAAAATAACGTTCGACCTTGTTCGAACTAGGTAAGAGTAACATTCGACCTTGCTCGAATTCACTCACATTCGACCTCGTTCGATTCAATCAAAATAACGTTCGACCTCGTTCGAACTAATTAAGAGTAACATTCAACCTCACTCGAATTAAATCACGTCCAACCTCATTCGAACTAGCTAAGAGTAACATTCTACCTTGCTCGAATTAACTTACATTCGACCTTGTTCTAATCAATCAAAATAACGTTCGATCTCGTTCGAACTAATTAAGAGTAACATTCGACCTCGCTCGAATTAACTCACATTCGACCTCGTTCAAACTAACTAAGAGTAACGTTCTACTTCGCTCGAATTAACTCACATTCGAACTAACGAGGGGTAACATTCGACCTCACTCGAATTAATTAAGGTGACATTCGGCTTCACTTGAATTAATGAAAATCACATTCGATCTCTCTCGAATTAAGTCACACTCAACCTTGTTCGAGTTAACGTCTACCAACACGCCCACGACTAAATCCAAGTTCTTCTAATCGAGGCAACCAAATGAGGAAAATATCCAAGAGAAAACATAGAAGACTCAAAAAAAAACAACAAAAGTTGCATTCCAATTCAAAAATATATATTTACAAGGGATGAATAGACGCCCGCAAAAGTAAACACAAAAATTACAAGAAAGTATAACTATTCAGCAACACTGTCCCCACCATATTCCTCGCCATCAGAGTATTCGTCCACATACCAGGCACCTTGATCAATCCCGTCAAAGTCCTCTTCACCATCACCAGCCCCCGCCGTAGCAGGATCATAACCATATGCGACCTGAGCTGCGCGCGCCTTAGCACGAGCATCCTCAAACTCAACCTCAGAATCTCTCCCTGCCATCATCAAATCCCTAAATATGTCTAGCTTGACCTCGGAGTGGATCCACTTCTTGTACAAATCCCACAGAACATCGAGATAAGTGAAAGTGTGAGAGAAGGACGGCTGAGCCAAAAACTGCTCCTTTTTGGCCTCGAGAAGGGAAACCTGATCACTAAGGTTTGAAACCTCTTTCTCAAGCCCCCTAATTCGCTCATCAAGCCATGTTTCCCTGAGCACGGCCATCTCCGCATCATTCGCCCTCTCGGACCGGAGGACACGGATGACATCTTCCAATGCCGCCACCTTCATCAAAGCCGCCACCCTGGTCTCCTCGGCCTTCTCCAACTCTACCGCCTTCTCAATTACCTCATCACTCAAATTGTTAGCTCCGATCGAACTCCGCTTAAGCTCGGCCAACAGAGATGCCACTTGGGTTTGAAGGTCTGCACACTCGGCCTTGACCCCCTTTCTCACCTCGAGCTCGTCCTCTTTATCTCTAAGTTCTACCTCGAGCTCGCTGTATTTACCGATTACTCTCATAAGTTCATCATCTTTCTGCTTCAGCTCATCCCTCACAATACTTCCTCTCCATTTTCTTGAAAATTGCTTTCCGCGTATCTTCTCGGCTGGCACTCTCAATTTCCAAAATGATGGTCTAATGGAAAAAGAGAAATAAAAAGAAGAAGTAAGTCGGTCTAAAAAGAAAGAAGGAAGAACATAAGGCACAAAAACTAGAATGATCGGAAACTTACCCTCAAGGCGAGTCCGACTATGCCGACGACATGGCGACATCGTTGAATGTCTGTAAGGTCCTTCCCTTGGCGTTAGAGCAGAGAGGCCCAAAGAGGGCACCACGTTCTCTCTATCCACTAGTAAGTCGCGGTCCAGGGGGACGACTATGGTGAGAGTGGATCCCTATAACCTTACCTCTACTCGAGTAAACCGTTTGGTAAACATTTGTACCTCTTCAGGGTCGACGTTAGAACCGGTCTCATAGCCATCCACGACAACACTCTTCCCTCTCTCCCCGGTCGACGAAGGAATGCCAGCATGTCCTAAGGATGAAGGGTCACTCCTCGGCACAGCCTCCGCATCCTTAGGTAGCCCTCAAACTTCAATAACGACCTTGGGCAAAGGAACATCCCCCACAACTTCCGTAGGCGGTGGAGCCACAATTGGCAAGTCCACTTCACTCTCCGATGCAGTCACGGCTGGCTCAGAGTCGTCCCTTGTCGATTCCTCGGCTCTAGCTATCTCGCCTCCGACTTCCACCCTCCTCTTTTTAAGTGGAACCAATTCCTCCTTGCTCGGTTACGAGCATCTACCAAGTGTAACACAGGATCTAGAATCTCCGCCGACATGGCCGCCGACTGTCGACTAGATCTGCGTAATGTCGGGGTCTGGGAAGAAGTGGTTGTCTGAACAGACTTGCCCGCAGTCGCTGCAAGTAAAGACCCCGTCATAGCACTTGGTTGACGAAAGGCAGGGGTATAAGCCTTCTCCCTTCTCGAAGCTCTCCGACCTAACAATAAAAGCAGAGTTAAGCTGACCCCGCTATAAAAGAAAAGAGAACGAAAAGAAGGCGACATGAAGGCCGAAGCAGCTGAAGTTCAAAATAAACGACTCACTGGTCGTGGAAGGCTTGCGCCCAAACTTCTTGTGGAATGCCAACCATTCACGGGTCCCCACCATATGGGGCAAGACCTAACTTACCCAGTCATGAATGTCTGCAACCAACGAAGGGTGCTCTTTCTAGGCTACACAAAGAAAAAGAGGAACGATTAAACTACCATAGAAATAAACAAAACAAACAATCAACAAAAGTACTTACGGGGAAAGTTCTATGCTTCAGGAAACCCATCGGGGTTTGCCACCACGTCCTCGGTCTTGATATAGAAAAAGTTGTACCAAAATCGATGATTGGCCTTATTGTCCATCTTTACCACCAATCCCTTGCTCCTACGGTGGCGAAGGTGTAACATCGTACCCCTATAGAAACTTGGCGCAAAGAGGTGCAGTAGATGCCGAATAGAAATTTCGCGGTTGGCCAGTTCCGCTTACTTTATCAACATAAGGAAGAGCTTGTAAATGTAGGGGGAGAGCTGAGCCGGACAAATGCCGTAATAGTGGCAGAATTCCTCCACCAATGGAGGAAGAGGAAGAGAATAGACCACGTAGAACATATATGCGTAGAATGAACAATATCCCGGGCGATGAATCTGTACCACGTCGCGATCGACTGAGATTAGGTCGATGTGGGCCAGGATGTTGAGCTTGGCCCTAAGCTTAGCGAGGGCGTCCACGTCCATTTTAGATTCCACAGGTTGGACTCGTCTGCGGGCAGTTTTGAGAAGTCTGACCTGGCTTTGTCATTAGGAGGAATTATTTCCTCCACAACGGGTAAGCTTTCGTCCTCAACAACAATGGCAACCCCATCGTCGTGAGGAGGCATTCTCACTGACTGTGGGATTGGATCAGAAGCCTCTCCAGAGCTAGAAGATGCATTAACCATTTTTAGTTGCTTGTAAGTGCAGAAAGTACAAACTTGAGAGAGGTAGAAGTAGCAGAAATCGCTAAAGCCAGAGAGGAAAACAAGGATGCGAAAGTGAAAGCAACGGGAGCAAGAATACAAGAAGAAGAAGAAGAAACGAGGAAGATATGAAGGTTCACATGCCAGAGAATACAAAGAACCATACGAGGGGTTTCCAATCCCTACTTATAAAGAACACAGACACCCTAATCGAGAAAATCAACCGTCAATACATGAATATCGAAGCAAGAGGGGCGTGGGAAGCACTGCAATGCATTGGGAAGATGGTACTAATGACGCATGATGTTGTGATGTCAGTCTGAACCAATGTCACGATAAGTTGTGGCCTGCAAAGCGCCACGTTATCACCTCGACCGTGACCGTTACTACTCGATCTGCCCACCTGAATTTCTCGTCTGCGACTAGTGAACTCTGCTCACCGAGGTCGACCAAAAGACAATCTCGATAAATGGAGGGACTAACTGTGTGGGTCAAAATTCGACTGAGGAAATTCAGCACGAAGGGGTGATTATCCTGAGCAATTTGGCCGAGGTCGACCAACGAGTAACATAACTTGTCGCCAAGCAGTCAACCACGACCGAGGTCGAGTGTTATGAACAACAACAACAACTAGTTTTGTATTGGGATCTTTAGAGGGAATATTCAATTGAATATTATCTGTGTTTGTACTTTTAAGGTTTTTTGGGGGAATGTCATATATAAAATAGAATGAGAGATAACGCAAAATGCATGTAATATTTTAAGTGATAAGAACTCTTTTGAAAAACAAACTCTCTAGATAAATACAAAGAACATCTTTCTAAGGAAATTCATCCTTTTGGATTATTCCTTGTCCTTTCACCAGATCCGAGAAAATCTTCAATATTCTCATAGAATCCTGTCACGAATTGTTGTTAGAAAGAGAAATCATCCACCACATTCAATATTGGGTGAATATTCCTTTTTATTTACGTTTGATGTCATTTATTGTCATTTAATATTTGATACTTCTAACACATTATCGCATTCGAGTTATTTAATATCTAGTGCATTAAATGTGCCTCACACCCTTACATCTTCTACATTATTCATCATAGATGTGAAATTATTATATTTAACTAGGATTAACCTATGAAATAATGGATTAATTAGTTTAACAAAGCTCCTAAGCTTCTTCTTTACTTCTACTTCAATTCTTGTCTCCTTATTTGTCATTGAGAAAATGGATGTATTGTATCTTTCACCTACCTCCATTATCCTCACCAGAATCTTCTGCTGTTGCTATTCCCTTCTTTTGACGTCCTCTTTTCATCAACCCCCTTCTCTGTTTCAACGATCATGATCTTCCCCCTTAAACCTCTCATTGGATCTCAACCGCAGATCCACTGTCACTACCCATTCAGCTTTTTCTCTTTCCATTTCTCTTCTTCATGGACCCTGCTACCTCTCGCCCTGCTGTAGTCATCGACAATGGAACAGGGTATGGTCTCTAAATTATTGCCTACCAACTATTTGATTAATTCCCTCCACGATATTGGGTTCGTAATTTTGTTATTCCTTCACGTAGGGGATTCAGGATTTGAACTTTATGGGTTCGAGTTCAGGATTCTACGACTACTCATTTGATTGCGGGGTCTGAAATCAATTATTTATGCTTATTTAGTGAATTTTTTAACTCATATATAGCGTCAAAGTCAAAGCTACTGGGTTCAAATGAACTCAGTAGTTACACTCTAGATTTGCCCCTAATGTTTCAGCTCTATTAAATTGGGTTTTGCTGGAAATTTTTGGTTTGCTTTTACCTATGGTCACCACTCCCTGTTTTCAGGTACACTAAATTGGGTTTTGCTGGAAATGTGGAGCCAAGTTTCATTGTACCAACAGTGGTTGCAGTTAACGAGTCATTTGTGAACCAGACTCGAGCCACGACTAAGAGTAGCAATTGGCTAGCCCAGCACAGTGCAGGTGTTATGGCGGATCTGGATTTCTTTATTGGGGAAGAGGCATTGGCTAGATCTAAATCTAGTAGTAACACTTATAATCTTACCTATCCTATTAAAAAAGGTCAGGTTAGTAACTGGGATGCCATGGAGCGTTTCTGGCAACAGTGTATATTTGATTGCCTTCGGTGTGATCCCGAGGATCACTATTTTCTATTAACTGAGAGCCCCATGACTGCACCTGAAAGTCGAGAATATACCGGTGAGATTATGTTTGAGACTTTCAATGTACCGGGGCTTTATATTGCTGTGCAACCGGTGCTTGCTTTGGCTGCTGGTTACACTACATCTAAGGTTGGTAGCCTATGTGCTTGAAAGTTTCTGCTATTGATAGGTTTATTAGTATATATTTCCGGATAATACTTAGGTAGCAAAAGGACCTTATCCAACAAAAAAAAAAGCATTGTTCAGTAAACTTATAGCTTTTTCAAGTAATTTTGGATCTTTTAATTTCTAGGGGATTAGAAGAATGAGCTGTTTGTGTTGAAGCTAATAAATTGGATCGTTACGTCTACCATTAGGCAGTGTTATCAAAAGTGAAAAACGCAAAAAAGCCCCAATGTCTGTTGGGGGTCTAAGTGCAAAGCGCAAATAAAGCGTGTACTTTAATGAAGAAAGGCGCAAATGGATAAAAATTACAAATATGTATGTATAGTCCAAGACTAATATTGATAAAAATGAATACCATATATTTGGACAAAGAAATTGAAAAGTGAAATATCAATTGTTTAATGTCGCCTCTTTAGGATTACGCTCATAGGTAAGGAAAAGTATGTCTTAGAACCTTGATGACAATACTGAAGTGCCAGCTAAGCGAGCTGAAGAGCTCAACTTGTTTTGAGTTTCGCTTCAGGGCTTAAGTGCGTTTTAAGAGTGCCTTTGATAACACTACCATTAGGAGACTAAATTTACAATTATTCATGATTGACCTTGCTTCGTCTGGAAAGGAGTAAAATATGTGCAGCAATATGTGTGCTTTATAGTCTTAAGTTTGTTAATATGTTTTTAAAATTTTGGATTTATTTTTGCTTAGCTAACAAGTAGCTTGATAAAAGAGTAAGTGCACCAATGCAGGAAACTCTCTTTCCTTCTTAGGGGAGATCAGTTTTATAGTCCAATTCAGATATTCTTTTAGGCTATATTGCCCCTTTGACAGTTCAGTATAAATATATCACATGAGATCGGTAATTAATTGGTCATATGAAGTCATTGCCTCCTTTACTAGTCATAAAAATTGTAGTTGTTGATTTGCTTTGTTCAGTTAAATAAATTAGAGCATGAGATGGTATAACTGTAATATGGTATGGCAGCTTTTATTTGCACATATACGGAAAATGATACAATTAGCAGTCCATCGGCTGATGAGCTGATCTACACTTACATACGACGTTATTGATTGGTTGTGAATTGCGATACAAAATGTGATAAAATTCTACTTAAGTCTACTTTTACCGAATATTTATAGCTCTGATTGTTGGATGAAGTGTAGGGGCCAAGATAGATGGCTATCTCTTACTTTGCCTTATCAAAAAAAAGGATGGCTATCTCTTGCTTTCAATACAAGTCTTTGCATGTTGTTAATCTCATTTAGTGCAAGTACAATTAGAGGGGGTAAATAGAGCTCGTCAACCATGCAACTGTGAAGTATATGTACAAATATCAGAGTGAATAATGTATATGGATTGTATCATCTAACACTGATATGTTCCATTTTGAATAGATTTGTTCTTGGTGTATTTGGAAAGATTCATGCCAAGGTGCTACTCACTTGAGAGGGTTGTGTCAATGCTCTCAACTGTAGATGAAACTTATATTTAACAAATAGCCTTAGGGCCCATTTGTCCATACAAAATTTTCTCTTTATATCGATTTTTTTTCCAAAACTTGTTTGGTTATACATTGGACTAAATCTTTCAAAATTTTCTTGAAGATGAGTTCTAAGTTTGAAAAAAGTGGGTTTTATCACTTTTTCATGTATAATTTCATTTTCCCTCACAAAGCTGCAACACTTTTTCGAGTGAAATGCATGTCCAAACACAATTTCAAATTCTAAGTACCTTTTTTCAACTTAACTCCCAAAACTACTTTTTTTCAAAAATCACATTTCTTATGTGCACTATCCCTTTTTTTGTGGCATTCTATCCATTTAACTCGTTTGTGGAATTTAGATCATGCGCTTTTGAATAGCTAGATGTTACATTTGCTCTAAATGTTCGCAAGGAAGATTGAACAAGAACTTTAAAAGTGAGTTATGTGTTATATATATGGATACCATATAATTTTATGGAGACAAATTAAAAACAAAGAGTCAAGACATAAGGAAGAGAAAACAAAAGAACTAGAAATAGAAAAGAAAAGAATTGGAGAGTTAAGAGCTTCTGGTCAGCAAAATCTTGGTGTTGTTAATTAATAGAATAGGAAAATGGAACGGTAGTGAAAGAGTTTAATTATCTTTTATTAGGGGTGTCAATGGTTCGGTTCAACCCGTTAGTTTAAGAAATTTATATCATACCAATTTTTTGATTACTCTATTGTGTATAACTAATATTAGACTTTTCGAAACCATCCAATCATCTTGGTTTTTCTTCGGTATTGGTTAAATTCAGTGTCGTTCGGTATCTTATTTTTAAAACGTCATGTAGGAGGCATAGGCCTCATTTTTTTTTTTTTAAGATTCAAACGGAATCTTAATACATACCTCAATATCAAGATTTGTATTAAGATTAAGGCATTTGGATCTGAATATTAAGATGTGTATTAACTATTAAGATCTGAATACTAAATGATTAAGACTGTTTATTTTTTTACCATCTGAATATATAAAATTTATCTTTATTTAAAAATTAATAATTCTAAAATTCGTATAAAATACTAATTAATCTAATATTCTATCAATAATTAATATATATATATATATATATATATATTTATTTATTTTAAAATGTAGTAGTTGGTGGTGGTGATGGCTAATAGAGGTGCTTGTGAATGACGATTAGAAGGAGTGGTTGGTGGTGGTTTTAGTTGATGGTGGTTTTGATTAATGGTGGTAGTTCTGGGTAGTAGCTAGTGGTGATTGGTTGCGATGCCGATTATGGTTGAGGAAGGTGGGTGGTGATAGTTAATAATGGTGAGTGGTGGTTGTGGTTGTGATTGAGGAAGGTGATATGGTGGTTGTAGTTTATATTGGTGGGCGGTGCTGGCCAGTGTTGTCAAAGGCTCATTTAAGGCGCGCTTAATGCCTGAAGCTCAGAAAAGCTCAAGGAGGGCGCTTTACCTCGCTTTAGTTGCGCTTTAGTGTAAGGCTGAGGCGTGCGCTTCATTGTCCACGAGTTCTCTCTTGAATCAAGCGACACTAAACAACAACTATAATTAGAAGCGCCTTTTTTAACTAAACCTCACACTTTAAGTGCGCTTTGCGCTTAAAGCCCAAATAGTCCTAGAGCGCTTTTTAGAGCTTTTTGCCTTTGACAACACTGGTGCTGGCTATGATTGTTGATGGTGATGGGATGGTTGATTGTGGTAGTTGAGGTGGGTGAGTGTGTGATTGTGGTTGAGAATGGTAGTGGGTGGTGGTAGTGGTGGCGGCTATGGTTGAGTATGGTGGTGGTGGTAGCTGATAATGGTAGGCGATTGTGACAATTAGTGATGAATGTGGATGCTAGCATCTTAATGAAATTAAGTCTATATTATAGATGTTAATCAATACAGACCTATTCAAACCCATTAAGTGGTTGTAAAGTAAAAATATTAACACACTTAATGATAAGATCTGAATGATTAAGATTCAGACTTAAATAACAAACACACTTAATGTCTGAGATCTGAATGATTAAGACTCAAAGCTCCATTAAGTGCAAACAAATGAGGTCGTAGTGTTATTAGGATGTCTCATTTGCTATGTTAAATAACAACAAGCTTTAATATAACACATAATAAGTACTATATAGTTCTTGAGTACAATTTTTACTACAAGGGCTTGTATACATGCAACGCTCGGAAAGGTTTTGATTTACATGGCAAATATTGCAACAACACAAGATGTGCACTTCTAACAGACATTACCAAAAACTATTGGTATACTTATTATTGTGTTGCTAACAAAAAATTTGCAGCTCAAAAGACATAAAATCTTAAAAAATAACATGTGGCATTACTTGAATTTTTGAAAAATAAATAGACTTAATATTTGACTCAAAAATCACAAAAACCAAAGGGGAAGAAAAAAAAGAGAAAACATACCTTAGTGGCTTGCTGCTAAAAATTGCCGAAACTACTTTAATTTCAATAGTAGCTTAGTATGTCGGAGTGTTATTTGTAGCAGTTTCCATCCAAATCCACCCCAAGGCTCATGGAAAAAAAAATTCTAATTTTCTGTTATTTTTAAACTTGATGTATAAAATATTTTTTTTATGTGACCAGGAGGTCACGGTTTCAAGCCGTGGAAATAGCCTCTTGCAGAAATGCAGGGTAAGGCTGCGTACAATAGACCCTTGTGGTCCGGCCCTTCCCCGGACCCTGCGCATAGCGGGAGCTTAGTGCACCGGGTTGCAGTTATAGATATTTCAGTTAGTTTTTTTCTTTTTTTTCTTTATAAAATTAAAAACCTACCCTAATACAATTATGGATTTTTATGTTGAAGCCTAAAAAATTATTTAAAAAATTCGATAAGGTTAATTCTTATATATTTGATATTTTTATTTTTCTTAAATTTTGTGCATAATTTCAAAGAAGCATGCGCTTCATTTCAAATAAGGTGCATTCCGCTTCAGCCTTCAAGCCTTGTGGACCTTGTTGATTTTTTTGCGTTTTGTGCTTTTAAAAACACTAGTGATAGTAATTTTTTGCCAACAATGCTAAAAATATATTAGGATGGGAAAGAATTCCCATAATATCATAAGCGGAAACGAATTTGGCAATAATAATTATCTAGTTGTTAAGGACCACCATCAAAATGAACATTATAACACGCTAGCAAGCTTGTCTTGCGTAGTAAGTTACTCCTTACACATAGGGATGAAGAAGAATTCCTAAGATAATGTCATACTAGGAACCTGAAAGAATTCTAGCTGTAATCGTCATCAAACTTTGAGGGTATCATTGAAGAACCATCATCTAAAGACCCTAACAAGCTCATGTCGCATCTTCAGTTAGACCTAGATATTCTTTTTTACCTTTTTCTTGAGCTATGAAGAGAATTGCAAGATGTTTGGTGACATTGTGTGGTTGGTACATCTATTACTTGCTTGTTTTGTATATTTATTTTTCATCTGCTTCCTGACTGATCTTTTATGAGATCCATAATATTTCTTGATATACTAATCAGATATTACTTGTCCTTTTTTAGTGTGAAATGACTGGAGTCATAGTGGATATCGGAGATGGTGCTAGCCATGTCGTACCTGTTGCTGAAGGTTATGTTATTGGGAGTAGCATTAAGTCAATCCCCATTGCTGGGAAAGATGTTACACTCTTCATTCAACAACTCATGAGGGTCTGTACCACATCTCTCAGAAGTGGTTGAAAGAAAAAATGTGTTATTCTCGTCATTCAACTCCCCTAATTCTCTTCTCTATTGAGTCAGACGAATAAAAGTTATTAAGAAAAAGAATCAAGTCAGACGAATAAAATAGAATTCTTATATCCTGCCATTTGGCGTTTTGTCATTGTTGCTATAATAAATTTAATTGGAGTTCAAAAAGGATTCAAAGAATGAAAACAAAAGATTACTTATTAGAAAAAAGATGTGGAAACTATATAGTAATTGCACCACTAGAAATGACTACCTCTTTAATTGACTAATTGTATAAGGGGGAAATATCTTCCATAGTGTGCAAGCTCCTCTACTTGGAATGATTAAGGTGAGACTGGCAAAGCGTAGTGTCAAGATTTGTTCGTTATGTGAAGACAGGATGGCAGTGCGCTGTTTATCTCCTCTTTGTATGCTCATCCTCAGTAATGATCGAAGGATTCTTTGCCCGAAAGATAACACTGAGGTCTTACAGCATTGTTTTTTTATGCAAGTGCGACATTTCTTGTTAGTTGCTGTAGCAAGTGTTATCTTGGAAAAATTGTAGAAAGACATCTTTTATCATCAATCTCCGACTGATCCTCTATTGCTAAACCGACAATTTATTTTCACTAATAGAAGTACCGGTACATTAGCTGATTCATGCTATGAACCTCTTTTTACTCCTTTAGAGTTTTGATTCCAAAGTCGGGTTTGTCTAGTGTTTCCACATGTCCTTCACTCGTGGGAAATCGTTCTAAAGCTTGCACAATTGACTTTATCTGAGTACCAGCACATAGACGTGTTTTGAGGTCTCAGTTTGAATTTTCAAAAGGTGCTTGTTAGCAATTCAGCTCTTAAATGTTCGATGTAATTTTTTTGGTTCATTGTAGGAAAGAGGGGAGCATGTTCCACCGGAGGATTCCTTTGAAGTAGCCCGGAAAGTCAAGGAAATGTATTGTTACACTTGCTCAGACATTGTCAAGGTATGATTCAATTCATAACAATGCCTAGTAATAAGAACAACAACAACAACAACCCAATATAGTTCCACAAGTGGGGTCTAGGGAGGGTAGTGTGTTCACAGACCTTACCTCTACCCCGAGGAAAACTAAAATCTTGAAGTTCCTTCTTATGATCCCTACTCTGCTTGTTGTTCTTAGTTCTTACATCCTGCTCTTGAGTTGAAGAATCTGTTCTACGTTTCTGGGAGTGACAGCAAACTGATTTTGTAAAGATTTAGGCTGTTGATCATCATCTTATATCCGAGGTGAAATTTCAACCGAGGGTCACTTGTGATTTATTTTGTTCCCCCAACTGATTTCAGGAGTTTAATAAGCATGACAAAGAGCCAGGGAAGTACATAAAGCATTGGAGAGGTACTAAACCAAAGACAGGAGCACCTTATTCATGTGACGTTGGCTATGAACGATTTCTTGGTCCCGAGGTTTGCTTTGTGCTCCAACTCTCTGATCTCTGATAATTTCAAACTCCAAGGTTTTCTTGCAGCTTGTTCCAAGCAGACTAATCATGTAGTTATAAGTTGGTTAATGAGTAGACATTGCGCCACTTATTTACAGATGTACACCTCAGATACTGCTGATTTGCTGCATGGCAGAGTGAATTCTAAAAGCTCTAATAATCTACACAGTCGTAGCTAAATAAGAAAAACAGGGATTGTAGGGCGATTGCTTTCTGATGCATTATCACTAGGTTGGGTGAACGTCTTTCTGCTTTAATTCTTTTCGGGTTTTTGCAGGTTTTCTTCAATCCCGAGATGTATAACAGTGATTTTACAACTCCTTTACCTTATGTGATAGACAAATGTATTCAGTCTGCGCCTATAGACACAAGAAGAGCTTTATATAAGGTAAAGTTATTTCGTTGATTAACTTGATAAGATTTCTGCTAATCAAGTGATCCAGCATTTTGTGACCAGTACAAAAGTTTCCCTTATATGGCTGAGCTAAAAATCATTAAAGATCTCGATATCATGCTCTTTGAAATTTTCCCTTTAAATGTGGATGTGATATTATGTCCTTAAAAAATTCCAGAATATTGTTTTATCTGGAGGGTCCACGATGTTCAAAGACTTCCATAGAAGATTGCAACGAGATGTCAGGAAGATTGTGGATGCTCGTGTTCTGGCATCAGATGCTCGGTTAGGTGGAAATGTAAAAGTAAGCATCTGTGCTTAATTATATCTGAATTAACTGGTAAATGAATCTTTGGTCTTTGGTACTTAAAAATGCTCGCCTGCTGAAAAAATTTCACTTAGGCACAACCAGTTGAAGTGAATGTGGTCAGCCATCCTATTCAGAGATATGCAGTTTGGTTCGGAGGATCTGTACTTGCTTCAACTCCTGAATTTTTTGCAGTAAGTTAATCATTTTGTTTCTGTTTACTTGAGGTTTTATAACTGCAACTCAAGTTGCTCTTTGTAAGTTGCTGATGTGCAAATCTGATCTATTTATTTGTTTCGTTATATCAGGCTTGCCATACAAAGGCTGAATATGAGGAATATGGGGCTAGCATATGTCGCACAAACCCTGTATTTAAGGGAATGTATTGATACTGAAATGATTAGAACTCCAATTTCAGTGAAGGTGTTTCTCATCGTCATGTTCGCCTACCAACATCCTGATCCTTGCTACTGCTCAGCTTCGGTTTGAAATCCTACATCTGTGAGCGGCTGTGTATGTTAAGTTAACAGGTCGTCAGAGAGTGTATTGTAGATTTGAGTCACTGAACGATAGGGAGCACATCTGTCCTTGGCCTGGACGATATGATTGTGAATGTCATTGGCACTTCAACAGCAGATAAGTTTCACAGACCAATTGAACATTACCTGAGCTGAATGTCGTTTTCTGAGTGTTTTGGTTCAGTCTGAGGTTCACAAGTATACTTAGTTTAGAAGGCAAGATAATAAGCTCTCATAGATTTGATTAGAGAATTGTAGGATCAATTATATCCTTTTTGTTTAAATTGAAATTCCGAATGTTATAGCTACACTTGTACATTTTATTCTCACTGTTGGAGAACCCTCTTTATTATTTTCCAGGAATACTGTATCCTAATGGATTTTTGTCCAGCTGAAAATAATTCTTTATTTTGTGTTTGCTTGTTACTGTTTGTATTTATGGAAGTGAAACATCAGTACTTTTGAGTTCCCGTTGGCAGTGCCAGAAAAATTACATAGTTACAGCACTATAATTAACTTTTCTCTCTTTATTACATGAAGCATTCTTTAATATCAATACATAGTCTAAGGTAAAAGAGGCATCCACAAGACACTTTGGAAGAAGCACCTATCTTTATGTATCTCTTTTCACAAAAAGACAGAGATTGAGAAATACTTATACTATAAATCTAGGAAGTAGGAAAGTAATTTTCTGACCACATTGGGTTTATAGCTTTCCATATACTAATTGATTAATTTACTCCATTGAACATTCTTGGTCATAGTGTTGGAGGGAATTAAAAATGTCATAATTCCAAGCTAGTAATAAAAACATTTGTTTAGGAAACTCTTCTCCACCCACATGTCCCTTTGACAACACAATTCACCACGGTAATCGGACACGACAAGAGTCCCACATCGGAAACCTCGATTCTCCAGATTCTGTTGGTCGTGGTTAACGGCAATTAAAATTATTGGTATCCTATTTATGTTCTACAACGACCATATTGGGTTTAACTTTTTGTATAATGTTCTTTCTATCCACCTAAATTTTGAAAGGACAACGCCATTTGATATCTGGCAAATAGTTGAGGCCAATGAAAGCTGAACATATTATCGTGTATTAAAAGAAACATTACAAGATTAACACCTCAAGAAGTAAGACATATGTATGGTAGATCTCTTTGTAGGAGTGAGAAAGTACAAGAGGGGTGAATTGCTTATTTAAATTTTTTTTATAAGTAATTGACTAGTTTACCAATTAGTCGATTAGAAAAAAGAATAGGATAATAGTAAATGCAGAAATAAAAACACCAGATTTTTTTTTCAATCCGCCGATTCAATATGAATCTTAGTCCAGTCCCCTTGGGTTGCAAGGGTGTTCTCTTTCAATAATCGATGTTTATTGAGTACAGAATGAATGGTGTAGCTTTACACCAACAACTTAGTCTCTATGTCTCTTTTCTTTTCTTGATAATGCTTCACCAGAGTTTATCTCTTTTTCTTTTCTCACGAATTACACAGTAGATCTAAAGGAATTACAATGCTTGTTTGGAGTAGAACAAAAAGAGGGAAGATGGTTTGTTCAAATTATGTCCTTTTCACGTCTAGAGCGTCTGTATATATACTTCCCATGAGGCCTTCGTGAATCTTGAGAGATTGCAAATCCAAGGGAGTTGATCCATGAAAAAAATCATAGATTGAGGCCAGTGGAAGCTGAACATATTATCGTGTTATAAAAGAAACATTATAAGATCAACACCTCAAGAAGTAAGACATATGTTATGGTAGATCTCTCGTGAGGAGGGCATATAGGGTGAAATTCAAAAATAATCAGATTTATAAGTGGTAATTGACAAATAGTCACTATTTCAAAAGTAATAGAAATTTAGTCATTTTTCATGTAAAGATAAATTTGAACGAAAACAATATTCAAAATCCGAAAAATATTCCAGCATAATATACTGGAGTTCGAACTTTTTACATGTGAACTTCCAGCATAATATACTGGAGTTCCAGCATAATATATTGGTCCAGCATAATATGCTGGAAGTTCATACACAGGTGCTTTCATCTCCAGTATATTATGCTGGAACTTTTAGTGTGCTGGAGTTCCAGCATAATATACTAGAAGTTCATACATAGGTACACCAATCTCAAGTATATTATACTGGAACTTTTCGTGTTGCAGCAAAATAATAGCTATTTTTCAATAATTTTACAAACGCTGGTTATTTTTTAATTTATCAATCCAAAAACTAGGTAACTCGTACTATATTTACGGGCATATATGGTTGGGTGGTGGCAGCATTTCTCCAGGTTACAAGGTGGAAGCAAACAAGTATGGTCTCTTGGAATCACTGTCTCCAGCTATTTTGACATAGAGCCTTAAGTGCTTTACCTATAATTTTAAGCAGATAATTTGTAGTGGTGCTTTAACTGTCTGTCTCTTTTATTTAATTGATGATAGTGAATTTTAACGTAGTGAGGAAAGTATATAATTATATGTAAATTTTAACATTATTTATACTTATTTTTGTATATATATTGAGCTTGACCTTGAAACACTGGGCTCAACATGAATTACCATAGAATACCGAAAAGAAAAACTGTTAATCTGATAAAATATAAGTCAGTAACTATTAGAGTCACATTTTGGAGATGGAAATTGGATTCCAAATCCTAGTCCCCAGAATAGTATGTTCCAATTCTGCATTGGCATGCTCCTTTCATTTTTCATAGTGATAGTATATGAATGTCCAAGGAACTTCCGAGAAACGAGGTAAAAACAAAACACGGTAAAAAATGACAAGACCTTGACTCTTATTGTTTGTTCTATATATCGATATCTTGTTGCAGTATTTTATGGATCTTATATAAGAATTAAAGGCGCGGGTGCACTTTAATTTTGAATTAAATCAAAATCTGCTTAGGGTGTCCGGATTTTCCAAAGGAATATATATATACACAAAGTATTTATCGAATTTTACCTTTCTATATAACATAACTAAAAGAGAAATTGTAATAGGTCATAAAATGGATCTTGGTCGGCCATCTTAAAAAGTAAAAAAGGAAATATTTTAGGCTAGTTTGGCAGCAAAAGAGCACAAGGAGGAATGTCTGCTCTCTGCTGGGGGCATGGAACCAAACATTGGTAACCTTCTTAAAAGAGGGAGAAGGGAATGGAGGAGACATATCCTTTTCACTTACTTTTTGTCAAGTCTAGTTAAAACTTAAAAGGGAGGGGTCCCTCTTGAGAACCTTAGGCTAATAAAAAAATATGGGACTATTTTGTGGCCCATCACCTATGTGCTTGAAATGGGGAACACAAGAACAAAGCCTACTAATCTATTCCATAATTTATGAAAATCATCCTTAATAAAGAAAAATTATACCACCAATAATTGTTTGTTTCCCACCAAAGTCTCTCAATTATATTACCTCCGGTTCACAATAAGTGTTCAATTTTCTTTTTTATTTTGGTTTAAAATAAGTGTCCAGTTATATTATCAAGAAAAAATTCAATTTGTTCTTACTCTTTTACTCTTATGTGCATATCCCTAAAAGGCTTTCCTCCCTCCTCACTATAATTATGTGACCAATACTTTAATAAGAGTAGTTTAGTTATATTAAGTTTTTTTGCATAGAATTTAGTAGTTTTTTAATGGGCGTGCTAAAAAGAAACTGGACACTTATTGTGGACCGGAGGGAGTAGTACTACAACTAGAATGTGAAAAACACGTCTGACCGTCGTAAATTTGAACTCCATAATCCTTTTAAACTTAAAATTTTGGTTTCCAAATTTACAGAACTTTATTCATCAAATTCTCTCCTTGGTTGTTCCAACATCTAATGTAACAGTCCACTTTACTAGTAATAATATTTTTCGCTTTAGATTTAAACTCCACGACTTTAAAATGCTTTATTAAAATTTAAAATTATACTCTATGCTTCTGTTTACCTTAAAATTCGGATAACAATAAAGCTTGTATTATGGTTTTAAGGATACGTGATTTCGTCTGATACCAATTGATAAATAGGAAATAATTAGATGAACTAAACAATAAAATAAATCAAACCAGTGTGTAAGCAAGGCCTCGACCTCGATTTGACATAGTCTCGAGGTGGTACAGTAAGAACAGTAAACAAATAAATCAACTCTGATGAACAGTAAGTGACATAGGTAGCAAGAAAGTAACGAGTGTATATATTTTTCTCCGGGAACAATGATGGTTACAAACGAATGGAACCCCTCTTTATATAGTAGAGGAGTTCTAATTAAGGTGCACTTCTAATTATAGTAGGAAATTGTATCAAAAGCTGACTAACCGTTATAGACTCGATTTGTTCCGAGATTCATGCCACGATCCTCGGCCAATCGTGGATACTTCGCCCTTTCCATTATAAAACTATGCCGATATTTATTTAGAGTCAATCTCCTCGATTGACATTGACCTCGATCTAGAAAGAGGCTTCGATCCCAGACTCGTCTTCCTAGCTCTTCGACGTAGCAATCCTTCGACCAAAAATAGAGAAATCAGGCAGCTCTGATTTCTACCGTATACAGATAGTCCCCTCGTTTCTTAGAGTGAAATGATAAGAACGACTTGAGCCTCGATTTTCTAAAGACCTCGATAGTGATGTCATCCCTGTGACGTAAGCGATGAAGGTGATCGAAACATCCCGTCGGTACAGTTCCCTAAACCATTAATGCTTGTCAGTGGACGGTCGGCCACTAGCACCAACGAACCGTCACCATAACTCTATAAATATGGACTCTTTTGTTGAATCAAACTTTTACTTTCATGTTCACCAATTTCTCTAAGTCTTTAAACTCTCTCCATACCTTCCATTTCGCCACTCTTTGAGCGGACCTTGTTAGTTTTAAACCACCAAACTTCAACTCTCTCTGCTTTCTTCTACCTGAATCAATGGAGAAAACATCAAAAATCGTTCCATAAAAGGAGAAAACCTCCTCTTCTCGGCCGACCGATGATAAAACACCGGTGGAACCGCTCCCTCATGAGTATGTTCCCAGCTCATGTGTCTTAAAATCCGACTTCAAGTTCCTGTTCTTTGCTTCATATAATGTCTTTATTTGTTATGCAGTGGTTTCCTGGATGCCTCGAGTGGTTCCTGACCTCAAGGACTGGGTTCAGAAGTTGGCCTCGACTTCCTCTTATGTCGAGCACTGCTGGCGTGACTTGGCAAAGAGCAAATGGGAGGCAAAGAATCGCGGTGAGTTCTCCTTCCCTATTTCCGATGTGCTAACCATACTTCTCTCTTCTCATTAAATCTTCTTTTGTGTAGGTATGAACAAGGACGCAATTTTGAGGCCTCTGAGCGGTGAGGAAGATATTTAAGTCCCGGGTTACGAAACCAGGGAAATACAATAAGAGAAAGGGGGTCTCGTTGTCCGAGGACCCCAAACCCAAAGCTTGAAGGACCAGAAGGAAGGTCATATCTATCACTATGGACTCGGTCCAAAGGTTGAGAGAAGAAGAAGAAGAAGAAGAATAAGAAGAAGAAGAAGAAGATGATAGTGACGCCTCGGCGTTGATGGCTCGACCCAGGAAGACTGTCGAGGCTGCTAAACCTTCAAAATCGGAGGCGGTTGCCGAGATCCAGCCTCACGATGAGGAGGCTTCGAAGAAAAATTCGGGTGAAGACCCCGAATTTCCTAAGGTCGAGATTGTCTCTCGACCGGCAGCAAACATATCAGAGGGGGTAGGTTTCGAGACCTCGAAAGTCGAACAGAGCGTCCCGAGTGACTCCCTCGGGCAGTGACAACAGGTCATTCACCTTCTCTTCCAGCTTACTCCGGGGAGGCAATAAGGGAGGCTCGGGCCATGAGGACCCCCGACATAAGTGGAGTCCCCAGTGAAGAGGATCCCTTTCGCGATAGCTTTACTGGGGTCGATGATGCCGCTGACCTCAATGATGCGTCTACCCTCTTCGAAGAGGCCCAACGCCTTCTATCTCGAGTAAGTGCTAATATTTGTTGTTGAAATTCTCTTTTACTTTTTCTTCCTTCAACCTAACTTATATTTTTATTCTCATATAGGCTTTTTCCAAGTCTCGGGCCGACCTGAACCAATGTGAGGCCGAGCTCCGGAGGATCTCAGAGGAGAGAAATGCTCTAAAGCTCCATTATGGGAAAAAGGATGAAGAGCTCAGGGACCTTCGATCAGACTTAGCCACGGCTCATAAGGAGGAGACCGAGCTAAACGAGCTGGTAAATGTCCTTTCGAAAAAATACAGACTTGATCCAAATGTGGAGGCTAATACTTCGATGTCTCCGTTGCAGCAAAAAATTGAGAGGATCGAGTTGTTCCCGGGGGAAGTCGATCAGGTTAAAGATGACTGCCATCGGTGGAAGGAAGGCATGGACCACCTTGCTGCGGAGAAGGAAGCTACCTTGGCCCAACTGTCATCGGCTAGGGTTCAACTTCGGAATGTTGGGGAGAAAAGTTTGGCCATGGAAAAAAGAATCGAAAAGCTCGAAGTCGGACTTGCTGAGGACCAAGCTGAGGTCAAAAACGCGAAAACCCAAGCTGACAAGTCAATAGCCGTATACTTGTCTCACACCGAGGCTGTTCAAACCCAGCTGAGGGAAGCCACCAATCGAGTGCGATGGAGTACTGATTTATCCAAGTGCCAATCTCAAAGGGAGACCCTCGAGGAAATTCATGCTTGAGGTTTTGACCTCTCCGAGAAGATAGCTCAAGCTAAGGTGCTCGAAGCCGATGCCAGGTTGCTTGCCTCCTCCGATGATGAAGATGATGAAGACAATGAAGGCAACAAAGGCGGATCGGATAATGGAGAGGGGACCAAAGGGGAAGCTAGCCTCGAGGAAGAAGTCAACCCCGAGCATAGCTAGGACTTTATTTTTACCTTCTTTTTTTTTTGTAAGACCTTCATTGGTCTTTCGTACATATTTTTGTTCAAACGTATATATAAAGAAATTTTTCTTTTGAATTCCTTCTTCAAATTTGTCTTCAAACTTGCTTTGTGCCTGGTAAAATCTTAGCACATTTTTATGCCTTGAACAATATGTTTGAGACTTTGATTTTAGGTGACTTGATTGAAGTCATAATAATAATACTGCTTTTATAGTCGAGTTCGAGTAAAACTTGAACCCGAAGCAATAGAACCCTTAGGTTTGTATTGAATAATAATGGATCCTCGGTCTATAGTCGAGTAAATTTTTATTTGAACTTGAGATAGTGTAACCCTTAGGTTGGAATCGAGTGATAACGTGTTCTCGAACTCTAAGTGTGTTGGACCTTAAGCTCTTCGAATCGGGCCGATATGGCCGTAAAAAAATGGCGTTTTCCCTCTTTCGGCTTAAAGACTTTGTAAAAAATTTTTATGCCTTAGCATGTATTTTTTTCCACTGGGTTTTTTGAGGGTTTGATATTGATCCAAACCCCTTTTACCTTTTGTGCCTTAGCACAAAATTTTATTTGAACAATTTGATACATCTTAAGGTTTTTCTAGGGTTGATAAATCTTAAGGTTTTAACCGGTTTTCAAAGAATTCGAAGGCCTATTTTTATTGCGGGATTCAGACGTGTTAATTTGGCCGTAGCCTTTGGGTATGCCTCTTGGGATTATTTCCCAATAACACTTCGAACTTGTTCGAAGTGTTAGTCCTCGAGAATGATGGCCTTGACCTATAAATCGAGGGATGCCTCTTTGAGGTCTTATGGTTTCGAGTTTAGATAATTCGAACATGTCAATTTTTTACGGTAGTTCCCGAGTAGGGGGTCGATCGTTCGAGGTGTAGTTGTACTTCGACCCTTGAGTCATTTTTCATGGAAAATCACAAGTATGGAGCTTGTAAAGTTGAAGCTCGTAAAGTAGAAATTTTTTGTTGAAGCACCAGATATTTGATAAGGAAAATTACTTCTTTGAATAGTTCATAAATGCGTACATGTTTTGTCATTAGGGCTCGACTAATCTATATGGACACAGTTCATTCACTCGTTTGGACCATTACAAAGTTTTACTATTGAGACCCTTTTGACATGAAGTATTTTTCCTTGAAAATAAATCATCCGAGAGTGATGCCCCCGAGTATTTAAGGTTGAACGTAAGGAGACATCGTATACTCTAAGTCAGCACGAACGATGGTTGCCTCGTTAAAAACCTTGCCGGAAAAACCCATTTGGGATAAAAACCGGTCGAAGGGAAAAAGAGTGCAACACGTGCCTTTGGGTCCTAATATGTTTCCGCTTGATGACTTCGATACCTTTTCTTGATCACATGAAAATAGGTTAGTGTAAAATATAAATGAAAAGGGAGAAAGTCATACCTTAGCAATAATATCTCTTAAGGAGTGAAATGTTTCAATTATTTGGTAGCTGCTCGCCGTTTATCGTGCCTACCTTGTAATATCCCTTTCTGACGATATCGAGGACTTGATAGGGTCCGTCCCAATTTATGCCGAGTTCTTCCTCATTTGGGCCTCAAGTGTTGATGGTGGCTTTCCTCAGGACCAAGTCCCCGATTTTGAAGTGGCGAAGGTTGGTCCTTCGATTATAATACCTTTCAACGCGTTGTTTTTGTGCGGCCATTCAGATGAGGGAAGCTTCTCGCTTTTCATCCAATAGTTCGAGGCTAGTATTCATAGCCTCGTGATTTGATTCTTTCGTTGTGTGTCGAAACCTAGTGCTTGGTTTCCTGACTTCGACTGGAATCAAGGATTCAGAGCCATATACTAAGGAGAACGGGGTTGCCCCCGTACTGGACTTCGATGTTGTTCGATATGACCGAAGGACTTCGGGTAGGATTTCTCTCCATTTTCTCTTGGCGTCGCTCAACCTTTTCTTCAGATTCTGAATGATGGTTTTGTTCGTTGACTCGGCCTGTCCGTTTCCGCTTGGATGATATGGTGTCGATAAGATCCTTTTTATTTTATGCTCTTCGAGAAACTTTGTTACCTTGTTGCCGATGAATTATTTTCCGTTGTCGCATACAATTTCGGCAGGTATCCCGAATCGGCATATGATGTGATCCCAGATGAAGTCTATAACTTCTTTTTCTCTGACTTTCTCGAAGGCCTGTGCTTCAACCATTTAGAAAAATAGTCAGTCATAAAGAAAATGAATTTAGCTTTACCTGAGACCGATGGCAGAGGGCCGATGATATCCATCCCCCATTTCATAAATGGCCACGGGGATAGGATCGAATGAAGTTGCTCTCCGGACTGGTGGATCATTGGTGCATACCTTTGACACTTATCACATTTTCGGACAAACTCCTTAGTGTCCTTTTCCATACTATCCCAATAGTATCTTGCTCTGATGATTTTATGAACTAGTCATTCGGCACCGGAGTGGTTCCCACAAGTACCTTCGTGAACTTCTTGGAGGACATAATCGGTGTCCCCTGGTCTCAAGCATACTGTTAATGGTCCATCGAACGACCTCCTGTACAATGTTCCATCCTCAGCTAATATGAATCGAGCAACTTTTGTTCGTGGAGCCCTCGATTCTTTAGGGTCCGATGGGAGCTTTCCATTTTTCAAATACTCGACATATTTATTCCTCCAATCCTAAGTTAAGCTCGTGGATTTTATCTTAGCGTGACCTTCTTCGATTACGGATCCTGAGAGTTGAACGACAGTCTCCGAGTTCATTTCGTTGTCCTCGACTGATGATCCCAAATTTTCAAGGGCATCGACTTCACTGTTTTGCTATCGAGGTATATGATGTAAAGTCCATACTTTAAAATGGTGTAAAGTCACCTGCAGTTTGTCCAAGTATCTTTGCATTCTATCCTCTCGAACCTCGAAGGTCTTGTTTACTTGGTTTACTACCAGCAAGGAGTCGCACTTGGCTTCGATGACTTCCGCTCCCAAGATTTTAGCAAGTTCTAGACCTGCAATCATGGCCTTGTACTCGGCCACATTGTTAGTCAATTTAGAAGTTTTGATGGATTTTCTAATAGTATTTCCCATGGGCGGCTTCAAAATAATGCCTAACCCGGACCCCTTCACATTCGAAATATCGTCTGTAAAAAGGGTCCACACCCCAAATTATGTACTCGATTTCAACAGAAGTTCCTTTCCAACTTCGGATACGAGGGTTGGCGTGAAGTCTGCCACAAAATCTGCCAAAATTTGAGACTTGATGTCCGTTCGGGGTTGATATTCGATATCATACGCACTGAGTTCGACGTCCCATTTGGACAATCGGCCCGATAGTTCGGGCTTATGCAAAATGTACGAAGTGGGTAAGTAGTTAATACACATATGGGGTGACACTGAAAGTATGGTTTTAGCTTCCTAGAGGCGCTTATTAAAGCAAGTGCCAATTTTTTTAAGTGTGGGTATCTAGTTTCTGCTTCTCTTAGAGTTCGACTTACGTAGTAAATAGGACATTACGTACCTTCCTCTTCTCGAACTAAGATGCCACTCACCATGATTTCCGAGACTGCCAAGTATAGGTAGAGCTTCTCATCTGCCTTTGGAGTATGAAGCAATGGCGGGCTCGAGAGGTACCGTTTCAATTCTTCCAACGCTTGTTGGCATTCCGGGGTCCAGGCGAAGTCATTATTCTTTTTGAGTATTGAGAAGAATCTATGGCTCCGATCTGACGATCTCGAGATGAATCGACCTAAGGCAGCTATCCGCCTGGTCAACCTTCGATACCCTTGATTTTATCGGGGTTGATATCGATCCTCGATTAGCACCATGAAGCCGAGGAACTTGCCTGACCCGACCCCGGAATAACATTTCTCGGGGTTGAGCTTCATGTTTTATTTTCTCAGTATCTTGAATGTTTCCTGCAAATGTGTCAAATGGTCCTCTGCGCGCAGGGGCTTAACTAGCATGTCATCAACATATGATTCCATTGACTTGCCTATTTGTTCTTCGAACATTTTATTTACTAGGCGTTGGTAGGTAGTTACTGCCTTTTTAGCCTGAAGGGCATTACGTTATAAAAATATGTTCCATACTTTGTGATAAATGAAGTCTTTTCTTGGTCTTTCGGGTTCATTTGAATTTAATTGTACCCAAAATAGGCGTCGAGAAAACTAAGGATCTCGTGACCGGCCGTGGCATTGATCATGCGATCGATGTTAGGAAATGGAAAATAATCTTGGGGACATTCCTTGTTCAAATCCTTATAATCTATACACATCCTAACTTTGTTCCCTTTTTTAGGGACTACGACTACATTGGCTAACCATTCGGGATAATTCACCTCCAGAATGGACCCTATTTTGAGAAGTTTAGTTACCTCGTCCTTTATGAATGCGTGCTTTACCTCGGACTGGGGCCTTCTCTTTTGCTTCACTGGCTTGAATTTTGGTCCAGGATCAATCGATGTATCGTTATCTCTGGTGGGATCCCTGTCATGTCTAAGTGGGACCAAGAAAAATAATCTATGTTATCGATAAGGAATTTAATAAGCTTTTTCCTGAGTTCGGGGGTTAACCCCGTCACCAAGTATACCTTTCGCTCGGGCAGGTACTCGATCAATATAACGTGTTCCAGCTCTTCGACCGTTGATTTGGTGGCGTCGAATTCTTCAGGAACAACGAAGGTTCGAGGGGTCAAAAAAAATTCATCTTCTTCTCCCTCTATTTCCTGATTCCCTGATTCAGTCGAGGCTGGTGGTTGTGATTGCTATTTGGCTTCCTGTTTCCCTTTGATTCTCTATCCTTTCGATGTTGATAGCGCCAATATAGGTATTACATCATCAACCGCGAACATTTCCTTTGCAACATGCTTCTCCCCGTATACTGTTTTGACCCCGTATGGGAATTTCATCATTTGGTGGAGAGTCGAAGGGACTACCTTCATGTTATGTGTAAAGACCCATAAAATTTTATGGCTAAAAATAATGCCCAAATAGGTCCCCGTATTGTTATAACTGTAGAAATTCTTAAAACAGACCCTTTTTGAGTAAAAAGTACCCCGAGACTTAAAAGATATAATTTTCCAGATTTGCACAGGTCTGCGGTCCACTATGCGATCGCAAATCAGGTATGCGGATCGCATAATGACCGCATACCTGGACAGTTTGCTGTCCATTTTAAGGACAACTATGCAGCCTAGAATGCGATCGCATTTCATGAATGTGGGCCGCATAGTTGTCGCATTATTTCACCTTGACTTTTGCGGAGGGAGCTATGCGACGCACAATGCGATCAAATAACAGGTATTCATACCTGGGCAGTCTGCTTTTCTTTTTGGCCCATTTGAGGGCCAATTATGCGACAGGAATGCGGACCGTATAGTCGCATTCCTGACCACATTTCTCCTTCGGGACTGTTAAATTTCTAATTTTATACTCGACCCCCAATTCATTAAAATACTTACCCCCTTCCATTTTAAAGATTTTTTGAACAAAATAGAGAGAGGAAAGAGAGAGTTCTAGAGAGAGAAAGTCTCAACCTCATCAAAGTGATCCTCCTTCATCATTCAAGCTTGGAACTAATCAAGTAGGGCACCATTTTCTTCACCATAAGAGGTAAGATTCTACCCCACCAACCTTAATTTCCAGATTTGTTAAAATAAAACATGGTTAGGTAAGTTCATGAAGATGGGGGTAGGGGTCTTGCATGCATGTAACCAACTAGTCATAATCTAGTAAAAGGAAATGGGTTAGAGTAATCTTTCACTAAAAATAGGCCATTTAATCTAAAGGAACACCTAGTGTTTGATAGAATGCTCAAGTGAGTTCAAGACATGATCGTTATTCCTAATTCTAAGTTCAATTATGCCACATTGTGAACTAGATTGAAGGTGCTAGAAGGTCCGGTGAATTGTGGTAGAAATTAAGGAAAAATCCCAAACCAAGGTATGCATGGCTAACTTTAATCCTTGTAGAGTCATCTTGTTGGTGTCCGAGCACTCGGTATGAAATTATTGCTTGAGCATTTGTGAATTGATTACCCTACTGTGTCGAGGTGTAAGACTTCGTTCTTTGAATTTCTTAGTCGAATATCATGTTATATGAGCTTGCGAAAAAGTGAGTCTTTGTGATTATTCTATCATGTGCAAAGCATGTTAAATGTTGAATACATCGGTATGAGAGAAGGTGTTGCAAAACGAAAGAAATGATAACGAATTAAAGTGTTGAACGTATCTAAGTGTTAAATGTTGTGTGGTAAATAATGGAAAAGGAAACGGGGATAAACTGTTTGAGCTATATGTTGATGGAATACCGTATATGACTCGTTGTTTGATAAAGATTTCTATGGCCTTGGTTCCATATGGTTACTTGATTGTTACGAATGAATATCCTTGACAATGAGAATCTTTGTAATTGAATTATTGGTTGAGGTTGCTATTAATTACATTGTTGAACATATCAAAGTGCTATAGGCTGTGTAACAAATGACGAAAGTAAATATGGACTGATTTTATTGAGTTAAATGATTATGGAAACACCATGTATGAATTACTGATTGGTAAGGATCATTGTGCCTTGATTTCACATAGTTATTGGTTTATATGAACTTATGTTCTTCATGATAAAGATCCTCATGATATAATTGTTGGTAGTTGTTTCTGTGAAATGTGATTGTAAGGTGGGATCGGGTTGCACGCCGCAACAGAAATGTAAGGTGGGATCGGGTTGCACACCGCAACAGAAATGTAAGGTGGTATAGGGTTGCACGCCGCAACATAAATGTAAGGTGGGATCGGGTTGCACACCGCAACAGAAGTAATAAGGGTGTAATGTGATTTGAGATGGGATCGGGTTGCATGCCGCAACAGAAGAAATAAGGGTGGAGTATGATGGTAAGGTGGGATCGGGTTGCGCGCCACAACAAGGGAAACAATTGAAATAAGAAACATTGGAAACCTCATTTGTGATTCCTCTGTATCGTTGTGCAATATTTGTTTGGGTTTCTTTAACTGCCTCATATATGTGTATTGTTTGATTTTACATAGAGTAAAGTTTGTTTATACATACTAGTACTATTCAATGGTACTAACGTCCCTTTTGCTGGGGGCGCTACATCTTCTATATGGATGTAGGTGTTTCTATAGCACGGTTCGCTGTTAGTGGTGCCTCCTCTTCATCTCTCTAGCAGTTCTGGTGAGCCCCATTTCCTCTCAGGGCTGTGTGCAGTCTATATCATCTCATTTTGTATATTTTGTGTCTTTTAAGGTATAGTCGGGGCCTTGTTGCCGGCAAGTATTGTGTAAACCCTTAGTACTCTTAGAGGCTCCGTAGACATGATGTGGGTTGTACATATATGTATTTTGGGCAGTAAATGTGTTTACTAGTAATCATGGTCCGAACCGGAATTATTGTATGTTTTGTGATTATCAAATGTGGAAATGATAAAGGATAAAATGAACTCAAGTAGTAGATTCATGCTTAAAATCTAAATTGCTAATTCATGTGGAATAATATATATTGTAAACACGGGGTAGCGTGTTGGCCAGGAAAGGCAATCCAGGTCCGCTTGACCAGGATCATGTGGTTGGGCTCCGGTCTCGTCCCTCGATTTTGGGGCGTGACAAACTTGGTATCAGAGCCTAAGGTTTTAAAACTGTCCTAGGATGTTTCAGAACCGTGTCTAGTAGAGCCCTTCTTATCGGTGTGTTGTCGACCACATATATAATTAGGGGGCTGCATGGACATTTAGGAAAGTACCTTTATATTGCTATTCTATATCGTGCGATGTGGTTAAAGGTGAGGTTGTCTATCTCTAACTCGTGCATTGTTCCAATTTTCAATAAATGGCACCCAAGAAGAGAGCACGACTCGGCCTAGAGGCCAATGCCACCCAGGAGTGGCCATGAATCCTTTATCTGATGGTGCGGGGGAGGATGATTCCCCGACCCTAAATCTGCCTGACTCTTCCATACCAGGCCAGGATATTCCTATTCCTGCTCCAACGGAGGGTGTTACAGTCCCTCCCGCTGATGTTCCTGATCCTTCCTCAGTCCCAGCTTCCGGTCCGGGTATTTCTGATGGGGACCTCAGGGGAGCTATTCAGATATTGACTCAGCTAGTGGCCTCCCATGCCCAAATATCACATGCTGCCCTTGCATCCTCTAGCGAGCAAGGGGATTCTTCAGGTTCCAGGGTCAACTAGTTTCTGCAGTTAGCCCCTCTAGAGTTCACATGCACCGACCCAGAGGCTGATCCTCAGGAGTTCATTGATGAGATGTGCAAGACCCTTCGTGTTATGAGGGCTAGTGAGACAGAAGAGGTTGAGTTGCCTTCCTATCGTCTGAAGGGAGCGGCATATTCGTGGTTTGAAATATGGGAGAGTTCTGTGGAGAGGGGAACCCTCCGGCGAGGTGGGAGGAGTTTGTGGATGCCTTTATGGATCATTTATTGCCTGCCGAGATTATGGCAACCCGTGCTACAGAGTTTGAGGCCCTTAATCAGGGCAACATGAGTGTGTGGGAGTATCATATGGAGTTCGTGCGCTTGTCCAAATATGTTGTTCACATGGTGTCTACTATGGAGGCTAGAGTTCGTCGGTTTGTTCAGGGCCTTGGACCCTTGGTTATTAATGAAGCTGCTACAGTTGCTCTGCATTCAGATATGAACTATGGGAAGATTGTGGGATTTGCCCATGCTATGGAGGCTCGGAAATTAAAGATAAGAATGGAGAGGGAGAGTAGTAGTAGGGCCTAGTCAGCGGACAACCCTGGGAGTTCAGTTGGATGAGGGAGATCAGTCCTTGGGAGAGGGTCATCAAGGTCATCTCAGTCTTATGCTCAGTCCTCAGCCAGTGCGCCGCCACCAGGGCACATTTATCAGCAGGGAGGTCATGTTGGACCAGGTTCAGACAACAGGAGGTTTCATCAGTCAGGTCGTTCAGGTGGGAGGTTCCAGCAGCAGCAGAGGGACCCATGCCCTAAGTGTGGGAGGTTTCATTCTGAGCCATGTTACTTGGACATACCAATATGCTATAGGTGTGGAGTGAGAGGCCACGTTCAGCGAGACTATCATGCACCCCGTCTGGGCACGGGTAGGGGCACTGCTCAGCCATCCAGTTCTTCAACTGCTACATCTTAGGCACGCCCTCCAGCTCCAGCAGGGTGCGGTACAACTAGGGGTGGAGCGTGGGGTCGAGGGGGACCAATCGATTCTATGCTTTGAGTGGTCGCCAGAGTACAGAGGCTTCCCCAGATGTTGTCACAGGTATTCTAACTGTCCAGTAACATGATGTTTATGCTCTTATTGATACCGGGTCTTCTTTGTCATATGTTACTCCATTTATTGCTTCAAGTTTTGGGATAGACCCCGAACAGCTTCACGAGCCATTCTCTGTGTCGACTCCGGTTGGTGATTCTATTACGGCCGTGTGAGTCTATAGAAATTGTGTTGTCACGGTGGGTGGTCGGGATACCACGACCGATCTTATTGAGTTAGAAATGGTAGATTTTGATGTAATTATGGGGATGGATTGGCGTTATTCGTGCTTTGCTAAACTGGACTGCCGAACCAGAATTATGAGGCTCGAGTTTCCTAATGAATCAGTTATCGAGTGGGAGGGGAATAATGTTGTGCCAAGAGGTAGATTTATTTCCTACCTCAAAGCCTCCAAGATGATCAGGAAAGGGTGCACCTACCATTTGGTCCGAGTTGCGAACAACACTTCAGAGGTGCTTTCTCCCGAATCCGTGCCTGTTGTGAATGAATTTCTTGAAGTATTTTCGGACGAGCTTCCTGGGATTCCTTCAGATAGAGAGATCGATTTCGAGATTGATGTATTGCCAGATATGCAGCCAATATCTATTCCACCTTACCGGATGGCACCAGCAGAATTGAGAGAGTTAAAAGAACAATTGAAAGATATATTAGAGAAAGCTTTCATTCGGCCAAGTGTGTCGCCTTGGGGCGCAACGGTTCTTTTTGTCAGAAAGAAAGACGGATCACTTCGAATGTGTATTGATTATCGGCAGCTCAACAATGTCACCATCAAAAATAAATACCCATTGCCTCGGATAGATGATTTGTTCGACCAATTGCAAGGTGCTAAGTTCTTCTCAAAGATTGATTTGCGGTCCGGGTATCACCAGTTAAAGTCAGGGAGCAGGATATTCCTAAGACTGCCTTCAGGACTCGATATGGGCACTCTGAATTTCTGGTAATGTCTTTTGGGCTAACCAACGCCCCAATAGCTTTTATGGATCTTATGAATCGGGTTTTCAAACCGCTTCTTGACTTCTTTGTGATTGTCTTCATTGACGATATCCTTGTTAGCGAAGTCAGGAAGACCATGCTACTCACCTCAGGGCAGTTCTGCAGACTCTTCATCAGCACCAGTTGTATGCAAAGTTTTCAAAATGTGAATTTTGGCTAGAATCAGTCGCCTTTTTGGGCCATGTTGTTTCCAGGGAAGGGATTCAGGTTGATCCCCAAAAGATTCCAGCGGTAAAAGATTGGCCTAGGCCAACGATCCTAATAAAGATTCACAGTTTTTTGGGTCTAGCTGGGTATTATCAAAGATTTGTGGAAGGACTCTCTACCCTCGCCTCCCCATTGACTAAGCTGACGCAAAAGGTGGTTAAGTTCCAGTGGTCCGATGCTTGTGAAAAGAGTTTTCAGGAATTGAAATTGAGATTGACTACGGCACCAGTGTTGACCTTGCCAGAGGGTATAGAGGGATTTGTGGTTTATTGTGATGCTTCCACGGTTGGTTTGGTTGTGTTGATGCAGTGCGGGAAGGTAATAACGTATGCTTCAAGACATCTCAAGAATCACAAGAAGAATTATCCGACGCATGATTTGGAGCTCACAACGGTTGTGTTTGCATTGAAAATCTGGCGGCATTATCTTTATGGGGTCCATGTGGACGTGTTCACAGACCACAAGAGTCTTCAATATTTATTCAAACAAAAGGAGTTGAACTTAAGGCAGCGGAGGTGGTTAGAATTGCTCAAGGATTATGATATGAACATTTTGTACCATCCAGGAAAGGCGAATATGGTAGCCGACGCTCTTAGTCGTAAATCCATTGGTAGCTTGGCTCATTTGGAAGAAGATTAGAGGTTTTTGGCTCAGGAGGTCTATCAGTTGGCCAGTCTGGGGGTATGTCTTTCGGCCTCAGGTGAAGGGAATGTCGTGGTGCGTAACGGAGCGGAGTCTTTGCTTGTAACGGAAATCAAGGAAAAGCAATTCAGAGATCCAGCATTGGTACAACTTAGAGAGTCAATTCTGAATCTTAAGACTACAACATTTTCACTCGGCAATGATGACGGTGTTTTGCGGGATCAAGGGAGACTATGTGTTCCGGACGTGGATGATCTTCGGGAAAGGGTAATGGCAGAGGCTCACAATTCCAGGTATTCGGTACACCCAATTTCTACGAAGATGTATCATGATATCAAGGAGATTTATTGGTGTAATGGTATGAAGAGGGGCGTGGCGGACTTTGTGGCTAGGTGTCCGAATTGTCAGCAAGTGAAGGTCGAGCATCATAGGCCCGGTGGGTTGACGCAGCTTATGGAAATACCAATGCGGAAATAAGAGATGATCAATATGGACTTTGTGGTGGTGTTACCCCGCACTCAGCGCAAGTTCGACTTAGTTTGGGTAATAGTGGATCGGCTCACGAAGTCGGCGCACTTCTTGCCAGTCAAGTCCACCGATACTACAGAACAGTACGCTCAGTTATATATCAAAGAAATAGTCAGGCTCCATGGCACTCCAGTATCTATTATCTCGGATCGAGGGGCCGGTTCACAGCTAACTTTTGGAATAAGTTTCAGCAAAGTTTGGGTACGCAGGTAAATCTCAGCACAACATTTCATCCACAAACTGATGGGCAGGCAGAGTGGACCATTCAGACGCTTAAAGACATGTTACGAGCTTGTGTATTAGATTTCAAGGGTAGCTGGGATGATCACTTGCCGCTTATAGAATTTGCTTATAATAACAGTTTCCATGCTAGTATTCAGATGGCCCTATTTGAGGCATTGTACGGAAGGAGGTGTAGGTCTCCGATTGGATGGTTCAAGGTTGGCGAGGCGGAACTGCTAGGACTGGATCTTGTGCACCAAGCTATGGAAAAATTTAAAGTCATTCAGGAAAGGATGAAGACTGCTCAGAGTCATCAGAAATCCTATGCGGACGTTCGTTGAAGAAATTTGGAGTTTCAAGTAGATGATTTGGTTCTTGAAGGTGTCTCCCATGAAGGGAGTGATGCGGTTTGGGAAGAAAGGGAAATTGAGCCCAAGGTATGTCGGGCCATATAAGATTGCTCAAAGGATATGACAGGTGGCTTATAGGCTGGAATTGCCCCCTAAGATGTCATTAGTGCACCCAGTGTTTCATGTGTCCATGTTGAAGAAGATGATTGGAGATCCATACGCCATTGTGCCGGTTGAGACGGTTGAAATTAATGAAGGATTTTCATATGAAGAGGTTCCAGTTGCTATTCTTGATAAGCAAGTCCATATATTGAGAAACAAAGAGATTGCTTCTGTTAAAGTATTATGGCGGAGTCAACAAGTCGAAGAAGCCACATGGGAAGCGGAAAATGAAATGAAATGAAAGAGAAATATCCCCACTTGTTTGAATAAGTCCGGTAGTGGTTTTGAAAGTTGTCATTCCTAAGCAATTATATATTGTGTTAAATTTTGTGCAAGAACTCTCCACTCCCCTGATTACCCTACTATTGTGACTTCTCAAACTTTGTGCCATAAATGTATATGTTGTTGTGATTAGTTGGATTATGTGCAACTCATTGAAATAGCTGAATTATGTGCAACTCTTTGTAATAGTTGAATTATGTGCAAATTTGTGGAATTAACCGAACTACGTGAGGCTTGTGGAAGTAATCGATTTATATGTAGCTTGTTGAAATGATCGGATTATGTGCAAGTTGATAGAGTAATTGGTAATGTGTGAAATTTGTTAAACATGTGTTTCGGGGGCTCTCTAACAGGTAGATAGGCCTAATTACAAAGGAAACTCTGGCGAAATTTTCAGGAAATATCGGAGTTAGTAAAAATTTGGGGGTTAGCTTATTTTGTGTTTTTCCTACTCTAGTGATTACCCGATCCTCATTCGGGGACGAATGATTTTAAGGGGGGAGAATGTAAAGACCCGTAAAATTTTATGGCTAAAAATAATGCCCAAATAGGTCCCCGTGTTGTTATAACTGTAGAAATTCTTAAAATGGACCCATTTTGAGTAAAAAGTACCCCGGGACTTAAAAGATATAATTTTCCAAATTTGCGCAGGTCTACGGTCCACTATGCGATCGCAGATCAGGTATGCGGACCGCATAATGGTCGCATACCTGGACAATTTGCTGTCCATTTTGAGGACAGATATGCGGCCTAGAATGCGGTCGCATTTCACGAATGCGGGCCGCATAGTTGTCGCATTATTGCACCTTGACTTTTGCGGAGGGAGTTATGCGACGCACTATGCGATCACATAACAGGTATGCGGACCGCATAGTGATCGCATACCTGGGCAGTCTACTTCTCTTTTTGGCCCATTTGAGGGCATATTATGCGACAGGAATGCATACCGCATAGTCGCATTCCTGACCGCATTTATGCTTCGGGACTGTTAAATTTCTAATTTTATACCCGACCCCCAGTTCACTAAAACACTTACCCCTTTCCATTTTAAATATTTTCTGAACAAAATAGAGAGAGGGAAGAGATAGTTCTAGAGAGAGAAAGTTCCAACCTCATCAAAGTGATCCTCCTTCATCATTCAAGCTTGGAACTAATCAAGTAGGGCACCATTTTCTTCACCATAAGAGGTAAGCTTCTAACCTACCAACCTTAATTTCCAGATTTTGTTAAAATAAAATATGGTTAGGTTAGTTCATGAAGAAGGGGGTAGGGGTCTTGGATGCATGTAACCAACTAGTCATAATCTAGTAAAAGAAAATGGGTTAGAGTAATCTTTCACTAAAAATTGGCCATTTAATCTAAAGGGACATCTAGTGTTTGATAGAATGCTCAAGTGAGTTCAAGACATGATCGTTATTCCTAATTCTAAGTTCAATTATGCCACATTGTGAACTAGATTGAAGGTGCTAGAAGGTCCGGTGAATTGTGGTAGAAATTAAGGAAAAATCCCAAACTAAGGTATGTATGGCTAACTTTAATCCTTGTAGAGTCATCTTGTTGGTGTCCGAGACTCGGTATGAAATTCTTGCTTGAGCATTTGTGAATTGATTGCCCTACTGTGTCGAGGTGTAAGAATTCGTTCTTTGAATTTCTTAGTCGATTACCATGCTATATGAGCTTGCGGAAAAGTGATTCTTTGTGATTATTCTATCATGTGCAAAGCATGTTAAATGTTGAATACATCGGTATGAGAGAATGTGCTGCAAAATGAAAGAAATGATAACGAATCAAAGTGTTGAACGTATCTAAGTGTTAAATGTTGTGTAGTAAATAATGGAAAAGGAAACGGGGATAAACTGTTTGAGCTATATGTTGATGGCATACCGTATATGACTCGCTGTTTGATAAAGATTTCTGTGGCCTTGATTCCATATGATTACTTGGTTGTTACAAATGAATATCCTTGATAATGAGAATCTTCGTGATTGAATTATTGGTTGAGGTTGCTCTTAATTACATTGTAGAATGTATCAAAGTGCTAAAGGCTGTGTAACAAATGACGAAAGTAAATATGGACTGATTTTATTGAGTTAAATGATTGTGGCAACACTGTATGAATTACTGATTGGTAAGGATCATTGTGCCTTGATTTCACATAGTTATTGGTTGATATGAACTTATGTTCTTCATGATATAATTGTTGGTGGTTGTTGCTGTGCAATGTGATTGTAAGGTGGGATCGGGTCGCACGCCGCAACCGAAATGAAGGTGGGATCGGGTTGCACGCTGCAACAAAAATGTAAGGTGGGATCGTGTTGCACGCCGCAACAAAAATGTAAGGTGGGATCGGGTTGCACTCCGCAACCGAAATGTAAGGTGGGATTGGGTTGCACGCCGCAACAGAAGTAATAAGGGTGTAATGTGATTGTGAGATGGGATCGGGTTGCATGCCGCAACAGAAAAAATAAGGGTGGAGTATGATGGTAAGGTGGGATCGGGTTGCGTGCTACAACAGGGGAAACAATTGAAATAAGAAACTGTGGAAACCTCATTTGTGATTCTCTGTATCTCTGTGCAATATTTGTTTGGGTTTCTTTAGCTGCCTTATATATGTGTATTGTTTGATTTTACATAAAGTAAAGTTTGTTTATACATACTAGTACTATTCAATGATACTAACTTCCCTTTTGCCGGGGGCGCTACATCTTCTATATGGATGTAGGTGGTTCTATAGCAGGTAGCTCAGTTCGCCGTTAGAGGTGCCTCCTCTTCATCTCTCTAGCAGTTCTGGTGAGCCCCATTTCCTCTCGGGGCCGTGTGTAGTCTATATCATCTCATTTTTGTATATTTTATGTATTTTATGGTATAGCCGGGGCCTTGTTGCCAGCAAGTATTGTGTAAACCCTTAGCACTCTTAGAGGCTCCGTAGACATGATGTGGGTTTTACATATATGTATTTTGGACAGTAAATGCGTTTACTAGTAATCGTGGTCCAAACCGGAATTATTGTATGTTTTGTGATTATCAAATGTGGAAATGATAAAGGATAAAATGAACTCAAGTAGTAGATTCATGCTTAAACTCTAAATTGCTAATTCATGTGGAATAATGTATATTGTAAAAGCGGGGTAGCGCGTTGGGCAGGAAAGGCAATCCAGGTCCGCTTGACCGGGATCATCCGGTTGGGCGCCGGTCTCATCCCTCGGTTTTGGGGCGTGGCATTATGAATCCAAGGCCTCCCGAGTAGGGCGTTGTACCTCATGTCACCCTCGATTATGTGGAAATTGGTATCTTGGATAGTTCCAGCGACGTTCACCAATAGGATGATCTCTCCTTTAGTTGTTTCACTGGCCATATTGAAACCGTTCAAGACCCGAGCCGCGGGAATGATTTGATCTTGTTGGATGAGCTGCTCCACGACCCTTAATCAGATGCTATTTGTCGAGCTACCTAGATCCACTAAAACACGCTTAACTTGAACTTTATTTAATAAGATAGAAATTACTAGAGCATCGGTGTGAAATTGAGAAATTCCTTATACTTCCTCGTCGTTGAATGATACGGTGCCTTCAGGCACATAATATCGGGTTCGTTTTTCCCTAGTAATTAATACCTTAATGCGTTTGAACACGGGCCCTTATGGAATATCGACCCCGCCGACGATCATATGGATTACATGATGAGGCTCCTCTGGCTCACTTTTTCTGTTGGCATCCCTTGCTTTGAAATGATTCTTGGCTCGATCACTTAGGAACTCCCAAAGGTGGCACTCATTGAGTAAACAGGATACCTCATCTCTTAATTGCCTGCAATCCTCGATCCTGTGACCGTGCGTGCCATGATATTTACACGTCAAATTGGGGTTTCTTTGGGAAGGATTGATTTGTATGGGCCTGGGCCATCTAGTATCTTTGATTCTTCCAATTGCCGATACAATGGCTGATGCATCGACACTAAAATTATATTCCGACAATCGAGGTGCCTCTACGGGATCGACATACTTATCAAAACCACTTTTGCTCATAAGTCCCCGAGAATTCTGTCCTCGATCACTTCTTCGATCTTTCCAGGCAGAATTGCGTCCTGGCCCAGTGTTCTTGCGATCTGCGATGTACGGTTGATATTGGTCTTTGCTCGACCGTGGCTCCTTGTCGACGTCCCTCTGATTTTTAGTTGCTAACCCGTTTGTATGTACTGAACTGGAAGGAGATCCTAATTGGTCATCCTCGACCCTGATCTTCGATTGGTACCGATTGTGTACATCGGCCCAAGTTACTGCCGGATATTCGATCAAATTTTGCTTCAGTTGACGTGATGCTATCAAACTTCATTCATTCAATTCCTGAGTGAAAGCCTGAACGGCCCAATCATCAGTGACAGATGGCAACTCTATGCGTTCCATTTGAAATCGAGTTACGAACTCCCTCAGCATTTCATTATCCCTCTGTCTTACTTTGAAATGGTACGATTCCTTGTCGCAACCTTTATGGCCTCGGCATGCGCTTTTACGAAAGACTCTGCTAACCTAGCAAATGTGTAAATGGAATTTGGCGGTATGTTGTGGTACCAAATCATTTCCCCCTTCGATAATGTCTCCCGAACTTCTTCAATAAAACATATTCGATCTCATCGTCTTCCAAATCGTTACCTTTGATGGCGCATGTATAGAAGGTGACATGCTCGTTGGGATCGGTGGTCCCATTGTACTTAGGTATGTCCGGCATACGAAACTTTTTCGAAATGGGATTCAGAGCCACACTTGGGTGAAACGAATTATGTCAATTTTTTTCGAATCCATCCCTTTCAAAATTGGCGGTGCCTCCGGTATCTGATCAACTCGGAAGTTGTATGTCTCCACTTTCTTATCATTAGCTTCAATTTTCTTTTCTCCCGACTCGATTCTTTTGGTGAGCTCCTCGAGCATTTTCATTATTGCAGGATCCGTCCCCGATTCATTATTACTTGGTCTTTCTAGTACTGGTTCGGTACTGCAGATGGCTTCTGGTTCGACCCCACTCAGAGTTCTATGTAGATTTTGTAGCTGTAGCGTCTTGTTGAGCCTGTAACATTTCGAATATTACCTGGAGACTAAATCCTCCATCTCCTCTGCCCTGTACACCTTGGCCACCAGATCGGCCTTCTCTGCATATACTCCCTTTGGGGTTTGTGCCCAGGTCTACATGTAAAGCAACGTGCGAACTGACGTCGACTGGGTTGACAACCGATGCTCTCCCGATATTAGCTTGTGGCACCTCGACTCCTGGTGCAATACATTGTCGTTCTCCTTGTGAAATCCGAGGCCATTGTCACCATGTGGGGGTGCGCTTTGTGAGTTTGGCATGTTTTACCCTAAAAGCAAAGATACTCGACAAGAACAAGTGTAAAATAGTGTGTGTTATTGGAATCAATATTGAATAATCACTATTATCCTTAGCCCCATGGTGTGCGCCAAACTGTTTACCCTAAAATTCGGATAACAATTAAACTTGTATTGTGATTTTATGGATATGTGATTTCGTCAAATATCAATTGATAAATGGGAAAATAATTAGATGAAATAAATAATAAAATAAATCAAACCAGTGTGTAAGCAAGACTGCGACCTTGATTTGAGATATTCTCGAGGTGATATGGTAAGAATAGTAAACAAATAAATCAATTCTGATGAAGAGTAAGTGAAATAGGTAGCAAGAAAGTAACGAGTGTATATATTTTTCTCTGTGAGAAATGATGGTTACAAACAAATGGAACCCCTATTTATATAGTATAGGATTCCTAATTAAGGTACACTTCTAATTATAGTAGGAAATTGTATCAACAACTGATTAACCGTTATAGATTCGATTTGTTCCGAGATTCATGCCACGATCCTCGGCCAATCGCGGATACCTCGCCCTTTCTGTTATAAGACTATGGAGATATTTATTCAGAGTCAGTCTCCTCGATTGACATTGACCTCGATCTAGAAAGAGGCTTCCATCCCGGACTCGTCGTCCTGGATCTTCGATGTAGCAATCCTTCGACCAAAAATAGAGCCCGATTTCTACCGTATACAACATCCTCCTGCATTTTGTTGATATGTAATTTTCCTGAAGTGTATATCTAACATATAAAGTACGTACCTTAACATAATATAATGAGAAAACAATGAAAACAAAGTAAAAATAGAATGTTGTTATGAAATAACGACGGTAAAGAAATAAACCGAAGACAAGTATAGATAGAGAGAGATTGATGTCTTATTCAATTTTCAAACTGATGTACATAATGAAATGAAATATCCTCTATTTATAGAAGAAAGAAAGCTGCTGTGTAAGCTGCTAATCAAGCTGCTGTGTAAGTTGCTTGCAAGCTGCTACTGCAAGCTGCTGTGTAAGTTGCTACTGCAAGCTGCTACTGCAAGCTGCTTGTAAGTTGCTTGTAAGCTGCTACTGCAAGCTGATGTGTAAGTTGCTTGTAAGTTTCTTGTAAGCTGCTACTGCACCAGATATAGATAATCTTCTACCGGGGGATAATATTTATCCATAACGGAGTACCGAAATGATAAGCTTCTTCAGAAAGCTTATTTCCAATAGAGTACCAAATAGATAAACATATTTACGGCGGAGTCCCATATGGATAACCTTCTTTAGGAAGCTTATGAATATCCATAATATAATATATATTTATAACATTCCCCCTTGGATGTTCATTAAAAGATAATGTGCCTCATTAAAACCTTACTAGGAAAAATCCCGTGGGAAAAATTCTAGTGAAGGAAAAAGAGTACACATATTTAGTAATGCACATTGCTAGGTGGCTCATTAAAAACCTTATAAGGAAAAACTTTAGTAAGGAAAAAGAGTGCATCGCGTATTTTACTCCCCCTGATGAAAACCTTGTTTCAAATATTTGAGTCTCCGCATTCTAATTTTGTATACCATCTTCTTAAAAATTGAATTTGTAGAGAATATTATTCACCACTATTTCCGATCGATTTAAACTAATCTCATCAAACCAAGAAACTGTTGCAAGTCATTTCATTGAGTTGCTTGCAACCTGCCTGCATCAACTGCTTGTAGATAAACTTCAATAGAGTACTAGATGGATAATCTTCTTCGGGAAGATTATTTATAATAGATACTAAATGGACATCCACAATAATATTTTCTTAATACTCCCCCTTGGATGTTCATTATTATGTGTCTCGCTAAAACCTTACTAGGAAAAAACCCCGTGGGAAAAATCCTAGTCAAGAAAAAAGAGCACACTAATAATATACATTGAAAACTGCCTCATTAAAAACCTTACCAGGAAAAGCCCAATGGGAAAAAACCTGAGCAAGGAAAAAAGAGTACATTGCATACTTTACTCCCCCTGATAAAGACTCTGTGTAGGAGAAGAGCCATATCTTGCTAGCAAATTAGCAGAAATGTTGTGTCAGGCCTTGTAGCATTAACAAGATACATTAGTGCACTAATTGCACTGAGATAGGGTACTTCGGGACCAAGGAGTTCCTCATCCTCTTCTGGAGGTCGGAACAAATCCTTATTTACTTCAAGTGAACGAACAATCATTGGTGTACTCAATGTGTGCGCTTTGTCCATGTAAAATCATTTTAAGACCCTTTTTGTATAAGCAGATTGATGGATAAAGATTCCGTCTGCTAAATATCCAATTTGCAGACCAAGACAAAGTTTTGTCTTTCCAAGATCTTTCATCACAAATTCTTTCTTAAGATATTCAATTGCCTTTTGGAGCTCTCCTGGAGTTCCAACAAGATTTATGTCATCAACATAAACAACAAGGATAACAAATTCCGATGACGTCTTCATTATAAAATACATGGACAAATAACATCACTTCGTAACTTTCTTTCAGCAAATATTCACTGAGTTGATTATACCACATGCACCCAAATTATTTTAAATGGTACAATGACCTTTGTAATCTGATCGAGTACATTTCTCGAGACTTCGAACTATATGATTCATGCATTTTAAATCCTTGGATATTCATATAGATTTAATAAAATGAGTCATATAGGTTATGACTTGCATTTAAATTGCATGACATCTTCAGGTGTCTGGACTACAGGTCTGATCCTCACAATTACAATATTGTGCATTATATTGTATCAAAGATATCGTCGACGATCATTTGGTATCGGTTCTCAAGCGACATAACTTGTTGAGATCTCATTACTTTTATTATTTTCAGGTACCTGAACTTCTTCTGGAGTTTCATGAAATGTTATGTCGTGGGCTCTTCTAGAGCTTATTTCCTCCTTATTATGATCATTTGCTCCTATCCTTTTCAAGGGTTGTTACCTTTTCAACTGATTGGTCTACCACGCTTCATGCGTACAGTAAACTTCATCCTTCAGGGACTTCAATTTTAATAGGAGCATGCACAGCTGAAATACGATATTTAATTATGGATTAGCAAATGCTTCTGTCATTTGACTTGAATTATCTTCTGAGTGAAGATCATACTAATGATAATTCGATTCATAGAGCATATTTTTCAGCTGTTTATTCCATCACCCAAATGTTAGAAAAACTAACATATATCCCCAATATTCTTTGGGAAACATATCTTTGTGCATTTTGGTAGAGAAATTAATCATATACCACACATCAAAAGATAGCAGTAAAAATATTTGGTTTCGGATCCTAAACAAATTGTGAGGGGAGAACTTATCATATATTATTGGCCTGATGTATACAAGTGCTGCTATATGCAATTTAGAAAATCTTAGACCAACATGAGGCTTTGTTCTCATAAGCGATAGTTTAGCCTTTAATAGGAGGTATTTAATGCTAAACTAGCTTGGATATAAATCATCATCATCAAGATCAATTATCTTGATTTCATAATCTAAAATTTATGCTCTTAATTGATAAAATCAATTTCAAATGTCAAACTGCAGGTTGACAATAATCGTACATGTAACCATCTCATATATGCATCTATAAGTGGTTCATACGATAGGTGAATGAGCCCATTTCACCTTTTATATATTTCAGATTAGGGTCTTAGTCCCAACTTTAGCTAGTATAAATAATTTATTATGAGAACAATTAACACAAGATAATTCTTGAAGAATCTTCTAGTTCTTCAGTATATGCTTATCTGAATTCTTAAATAGCTCATCTAAAAATGGAAAATGGAAACTTCAGGTTTATCATGGCATGTGCTATCTCTTAATAAACTTCTGGTGGTTACTATAGCATAAAATTTTGCATTAGTAAACTTCTGATTTACTGTGGCTACTTTTGTATTAGCAAATTTCTGATTTACTGTAGCTACTTTTGCCTCAGTAAAACTTCTGGCTTACTGTGCCTGCTTTTGCATTAGTAAACTTCTGATTTACTGTGGCTACTTTTGTATTAGCAAATTTCTGATTTACTGTAGCTACTTTTGCCTCAGTAAAACTTCTGGCTTACTGTGACTGCTTTTGCATTAGTAAACTTCTGGTTTACTGTGAATACATGATGTAGTACAAATTAAAGAATAAGGCGGGTAACTTCGCACATACATATTATTTTACCCCCTATGATTGTGGAAACATGAAGATTTTCAATCTTCCAATCATTTGTAGTCTCAATATGATAGCCATTTGTATTAGTAAACTTCAGGTTTACTACAACATATGTTTTGACCATAATCATATAATAATAATGACATATTTGTATATAAACTCTTTTAGAGCCTTCATTTATCATCCACAATCTAATATTTATCAGACACTACTGGTGTCATGTGTCTTCTAGACAAGCAGTTAGCTCTTCAGGAGTTATTGATACATTTCGTACTATCAAATATTGCTCAGACACTTCTGGTATCATGAGAGAAAATGGTAATCAAATAAATAATATAAAGACAATTCTAAATTATAAATGTAAGAAATTAAGAATTTTAGTAATTTTACCACCAACTTTGTGATGAATGTCTCCTTCAGGGAGAAATGCCATTAACATCTGAATATTTTATAATCTAAGCGGCAACCACATAGTCAATACATCCTTCAAGGAAAGATATATGAGTTGTTATTTCCTTTGGGGAACTCAATAACTAACCATAATATATTAATGTGGTGCAGTAGAAAGCATTCTACAAGAATGTATTTGCCTTAGAATGATACTTAATAAAATTTCCAAGATGCTTTATGTACAACAGGTACGTGCGGCAATAATTTTTATGCCACAAAATAATATTTATATCCTCTGTTATCTAGCTCTTCAGGAGGTGAGTAAATATATTTCTTCACTCACTCCAGGGAATGAAAATGTGCTTAAAAAATAACTTTGAATAGCTTATTATTTTGTTTAAGCACGGAAAGAGACACTTTCATAATATTTTCCTACTTCATGAGGGAATTTCAATTATGTTACTTCTTCAGGAGAAAATTTAAAATACGAAATATTGAGTATATATTCTCTCAATCATATTACCTCTTCTGGAGGTGAATTATAATATATTTACATCAAGAGCGCGTTCATATATTGTCACATTCACTTCAGGAAATGGATTAATATTTATCAAAAGTTCTTATCCTTCAGAAAATGGAACATAATTATCTTAACGTGCATTAACCACATCACATTGTGATGTTTCAAACCTCTTTTAAGATATTTGCTACTTCAGGAGCAAATCGAGGCATGTACGTAGTATGGAGAATTTTCTCTAACTTATCTTCAATATTAACCATAACAAGCATAAATTATCACTTCTGGTGGTCATAGGCATATACCACTTCTGGTGGTTAACAAAACTTAGTTATAATGAGATATACAAAGTATTGCCACTTCTGGTGGTCGTACTCTGTTAGAGTTCAAGTGAACCATAAATTAAGTCATAACAAGACTTAGGAAATATGCCACTGCCGGTGACTATATATTTTTCGAAAACTTCCATAATTAGCCATCATTAGAGATGAATATCATGGTCCCTTCTCGTAATATTTTTCTTCAGGAACAAATTTATGGCATGAACTGCTAAAATGAACCAATTGGGCTCCTTAGGACCAAAGAACAAAAGTCATACTGTTAGTAGCAAGAAACAGGAATGTCTGTATGAAAGAAGTACTAACCTTTTGAGTAGAATTCTCAATTATGGCGATTGGATCTTATTTATATCCATAGACTTTCGCTAACTCAACTCGACAAATAGTTAGAGTTAAGCAATATATGAAAGTGCAAAAATCAATGTCACAAGTCCTTTGCTATAAACCTACTTCAAGATAACAAAGCAGCAAGGAAAAATAATTTGTCGTTTATAAAGACAAAGTGATATAGTAAAACCTTTAAGCCAAACATGGAATCATTTCCATACTTACTTTGCTAATATGGAAATAAAATACTGACACCAGCGAAATATCAATCGTTCAACCCAATGTAAAAATGGTAGAAATCTATAAATACAACAGTTTGATCTTACTTACAGTGAGAACCGATGCCTTCGGACGAGGATAACTACGTCTTTCAAAGTATGTGCTCAAGGCAGAGTCTCGTGCTGATAACGTGTTATGAAATAACGACTGTAAAGAAATAAACTGAAGACAAGTATAGATAGAGAGAGATTGATGTCTTATTCAATTTTCAAACTGATGTACATAATGAAATGAAATCTCCTCTATTTATAGAAGAAAGGAAGTTGCTGTGTAAGCTGCTACTACAAGCTGCTGTGTAAGCGGCTACGCAAGCTGCTGTGTAAGCTGCTTGTAAGCTGCTACTGCAAGCTGCTGTGTAAGCTGCTACTACAAGCTGCTGTGTAAGCTGCTACTGCAAGCTGTTGTATAAGCTGCTATTGCAAGCTAATGTGTAAGCTGCTTGCAAGTTGCTTGTAAGCTGCTATTGCACCAGATACAGATAATCTTCTACCGAGGGTAATATTTATCCATAACGGAGTACCGAAATGATAAGCTTCTTCAGGAAACTTATTTCCAATAGAGTATCAAATAGATAAATATATTTATAGCGGAGTCCCATATAAATAATCTTCTTCAGGAAGCTTATGAACATCCAAAATATAATATATATTTATAACAAATGTAAATTATTAGTTGACATGGACAATACTATGTGGACGATATGGTTGACAAGGAAAAGCAAGTCATGATAAGTTTTCTCCACTTCTGTAAATGGTTATCCATTTAAGTTTTCAAGTAGTACGTCTAAATTATTTTAAAGGGGTAAATTCTTGTATTCTGTATTCTTTGGATGCTTATTACACATGAAGGAGTATGGTCTCTTAAATTATCAAAACCAAGATGTTGGAACCTCCAAAACATGATATAGACAAGAGAGGAATGGAGCACTACGTACTTTATAAATTGCATATATAGGAAGAACATAATAATATGGACATAGTAGTTTTAAATATGATTGAACCCCTACAAATTTTTTTTTTGAGTAATCAGTAGCGGATGCAGAGGTATAGCCAAGATTTGAAGATTATGGGTTCGGTCGAAGTTGATGGATTAGCTCCGCCCCTGAGCGGATGTAGCATTGCGGTACCAAGTTCGTTTGAACTCAATACTTCTAATGTGAACTATAAATTTTTTGTGTAAAAATTTATTAAAATTACAACAAATAGTGTATATATATATGAATATATATATATATATATATGAATATATATATATAT
>MDKI01097239.1:0-11348 GCA_005239505.1 Nicotiana paniculata
TTTCGACGTATTTGCATCCTTTTAGCTTCGTTTCCATCTCCACTTCACCTACACATGAAATAAACTCCATTAAGCACATAATAAGTGTAATTTTATCATTAATGCGCATAAAATGTAAGGTATATCACATGTTAAACTATGCAATTTAGTCTTGCATCAATGCCTTGGAGAAGGTGAAGTTGATTCAGGAGAGACTTCGCACAGTACAGTCCAGACAGAAGAGTTACGCGGATCAGAAGGCGCGTGATGTATCATTTATGGAGGGCGAGAAGGTTCTGTTGAAAGTCTCGTCGATGAACGATATTATGATGTTTGGGAAGAAGGGCAAGTTGAGCCCAAGGTTTATAGGCCCATTTGAGCTGTTGAGACGAGTTGGGGAGGTTCCTTATGAGCTTGCTTTACCTCCCAGTTTATCAGGGGTTCATCCAGTCTTTCATGTGTCCATGCACCGGAGGTATCACGCCGACTTCTCTCACGTGGTAGATTTCAGTACCATTCAGCTAGATGATATATTGGGTTACGAGGAGAAGCCAATTGCTATCATTGACGGGCAGGATCGCCAGTTGAGGTCCAAGAGAGTTTCCTCCATAAAGGTCCAGTGGAGGGGCCAACCAGTCGAGGAGGCGACTTGGGAGTCCGAGGAGGACGTGAGGAGAAGATACCCATACTTATTCAGCACTCCAGGTATGATTCTAGACCCGTTCAAGGACGAACGTTTGTTTAAGAGGTGGTGAATGTAATGACCCGACCGGTCGTTTTGTGTTTTAGGACCCCATGCCCATAAATGATACTTCTCGTAGTTTCTTTTACTGATTTATGATTTGCGGGGATGGGTGGTTCTAGGTTTGGAGGAGTTTTGGGTAGTATAGGAACACTTAGTTCCTTAGGGTTGGCCTTAAAGACCAAGTTTGACTTCAGTCAAAATTTTCAGTAAATGACCCCTGAATCGAGTTTCGAAGATTACGGTTGGTTGGTATGATGGTTTTGGACTGGGGCGTGTGTTCGGAACAGGTTTTGGATGACCCCGGAGCGTTTCGGCGCCAAATGGTGAAATAAGAATGTCCTTAAGTTCAAATTGAGGTTTGGAACGTGTATTTGTGTTATCGAGGTCCGAACGGAATTTTGAGACCGGGAATAGTTTCGTTATCTCATTTATGTCTTGCTCACAAAATTTAGTGTCATTCCAAGTAGTATAGATATGATTCGTCATGTTGAAAGCGAATTCAAAAACTTGAAGCTCTTAAGTTTGATTCAATAGGTTTTGAGGTGTGATTTTTAGATTTAGCGCTGTTTCGGGCATTCTGAAGGCTCGAGCGAGTCCGTATTATGATTTAGGACTTGTTGGCATATTTGGACGGGGTCTCGGGGGGACCCAGATGCCAGTAGAGCATCGAGCGAGGCAAAACCAGCCAAAAATGACTGTTGTTGCACCACGTCTGGTGCGACCACACCTGCGGAGGTCCAGTCGCACGTGCGAGACCGCTCCTGCGGTCGCAGTCTCGCAGGTGCGAATCCTGAGGGAGTTTCCAATTTCCGCAGGTGCGGGCCCTTTTTCGCAGAAGTAGAGCCGCAGGTGCGGACTTCCCACCGCAGGTGCGAAACCAGGGCCCCTTCCCCTTATCCGCAGGTGTGAGAATTTCCTCGCAGATGCGAGACCGCGGGTGCGGTTCTCGAGCTGCAGGTGCGAAAAGCCTGTAGGCAGTGCACTTTCTTTTAAACACAGACTTAGCCATTTTTGACCACTTTTCTTCATTCTTGGGCGATTTTGAGAGCATGCAAGGAGGGTATTCGACTTAGCTACTGAGAAGTAAGTAATTTCTACTGTGAATTTAGCTTATTACTTGAATTATTAGGTAGATTAACACCACAATTAGTTGAAACCATGGGTTAGAGTAAAAACCTAGGTTTTTGACAAAAATGGGAAATGACCGAGAAATTCATTAAGGAATCAAACAAAAACTATATAATATTGATCCTTAGGCCATGGGTGGTAGTTTCCTTCAAAAATTTCCGGAATCCGAGCATGTGGGCCCGGGGGCATATTTCGGGATTTTGCAATTTGGGTTGAAATAATCATTTAAATAGGGAAATTTCATACTTTTGAGTATAGATTGATTTATTTATGCAATATTTGACTAGTTTCGAATCCTTGGGCGGCGAATTTGGAGTTTCGGGTGCATTCTTGACCCGAGAAGTAGACTTGGCGCGAGGTAAGTCTCCTTTATAACCTTGTAAGAGGGAATTTTCTCCATAGGTGAATTAAATAATTATGTGACATTGTTGTGGGGGACTACGTACGTGCGAAGTGACGAGATCCCACACCATGCCATGTGAATTCCACTAAATTGAGTTATATGCTTTGTAACTTCATTGTATGCAACTTTGTTTTTAAGAAAACCGAGAATTTGATGTTTTAAAGGAATTTTTATTTGAAAAGAATTAAAGGAAAGATGTTGTGTTTGCATGCGATCGCTTCGCAATTTATATCTATGAGCGGTGTGATTCTTTCCCCTACTCTCATGGGAGCGGGTTGTACGCCACGGCGGGTATTGATAGATGCATCTATGGTTCGAGCCATTCGACCCTTCGGCAGTGCACAGTTATTATTATTATGTTGCCCAGGCCGGATGTCCTTATTCCACTATGCGCATGCTATTTGCCTGATATTGTTTATGACTGTTGAGCTGTGACTTATCCTGGAGGATCGAACTGAAAACTTGTAAATTGATGCTTCATTAGATATTTGGAATTTATTACAGTTCGATAATTATTTTCTTACTGTCCATGCTTACTTGTTGTCCTCTTTTAAATTATCACTTAAATACACTATTTGGACCCTAGTAAGTGTCAAGTCGACCTCTCGTCACTACTTCTTCGAGATTAGGCAGGATACTTACTGGGTACATATTGTTTATGTACTCATGCTACACTCTGTACTTAATTTTACAGGTTCTGAGGTAGGTGCATCCGGGTTCCCGTCCGGAGCTCGTTCCTGAGTTTTTATTGGTCGAGGCTTCACGGTGAGCTGCTCTTCTTGGCGATTTCCAGAAGCACCTTGGAGCTATTCTTTTGTTATTTCTGTCTTTACTTACTCAGATAGTAGGATAGACTTTCATTCTATTGATATTATTCTACTAGATGCCTGTAGACTTGTGACACTAGTTCCTGGCACTCACACGCTAGTAGACTTTATTTTGGGATGTAATCGTTAATTATGACTTCATGATAATTTATTTTGCATAAAATTTTCCTAAGTTATCCGTTTCCACTTAATGTCTGAAAATTAAGTTAAGAAAGTGTTGAAAAATGTTTCGGTAAACTACCTGAAATCACTAGTAAATTAAGGTTGGCGTGCCTAATGGCGGTGTTGGGCGCCATCGCGACCTGAGTTAGGATTTGGGTCGTGACTGTATTGGTAAAAAAAGAGTTTCACACGTAAGCCATCTTTTAACAACTCAGCTAGTCACATAGACACAAGAAAACGTGACAGCTGGACGTGACTCCTCTAAGAGATACGGTACAAAGAGGCACGGTTTAGTAAACCCACGAACTTATCAGCCACGGGAAACTCAACTTGATCAAAACGGGAGAGAGGCACGGTCAGAATGAATCTAGACAAAGCTACGAGCAGATTCAGGGACCCACAATTGATTACTCGAACGTTATGTAACTGAACCCCAATTACCGTTATCCTTTGTAACGCCTCATTAATGTCATAATTAGTCATTAATTTGTAACCATAGCAAGAACCGTACGTTATAATAATCACCTATATAAGGGAGGGGAATACAGCTTGTAAAGGCATCTGATTCTCGAATACAATCAACATTGATCTTTTATTTCTGTAATATTGTTTATTATTCATTTTTCCCATTATCTTGATTATCAGTAACCCGTTTTCATATTAAAAATAAGCTTTAGCCAAAGGGTCTAATTCTTTGGTTAAATAAATTGGTTATGTTACCGGAATCTAATAATCTTTGTTTACTTTCCAAGTGATATCCTCTGAATTATGTCAAATCCCAACGACAACAACCAGCAAAGAAGTGGAACCCCAGTTCCATCACCTTCAGGAACCCCACGTGGTTCGAGGGAACAATCCCTAGAAAGATCCAATAACAACAATGGTAATAATGATCAAACTGTGGAAAAAGATCGTGTAAAGCAAATGATTGCAGAGTATGTGAGCCAAGGTTTTCAAGAATTTGCGAGAGGATTATCGGCAGCGTTGCCTACACCACCGACGCACCCTCCCAATAACACCATCACTATGGAAAATCCTCAATCTGAGTTGGCAAACTCAGGAATAGGAGATACTCCTAACGAATCTCCAAAAACGAGACCAGGTATGTCTAATAACTCAGAATTACAAAATTTACTACTAACCATGCAGAAACAGATTAAGGAGCAGAACGATCACATCGAACAAATTCCCAGTGTACCACCTGTCATCAAAGGCATCGATGTTGATAGATATTCTCAACAACCTTGGAAGCCAAGTGCGTCACCTTTGCCTATACCCAAGAAGTTTAAAATTCCTGACGTTCCCAAATATGATGGAACAACTGACCCATGCGACCATGTGACTGCTTTCACTACTGGGGTAAAAGGCAACGACTTAACGAAATAAGAGATTGAATCAGTCCTTGTCAAAAAAATTGAGGAAACCTTACCAAAGGGGCTCTAACCTGGTATTCTCTTCTCCCTGAAAATTCTATTGACTTTTTTGCTGAGCTTGCAGATTCATTTATAAAAGCACACTCTGGTGCACAAAAATTTGAGAAGAGAATGGAAGACATATTCAAAATAAAACAAGGAGACACGAAACTACTCTGTGAGTTTGTAGACAGGTTTCAACGAGAAAGAATGCAGTTGCCCGGGGTGCCTGATAATTGGGCAGCCATGGCGTTAGCAAGAAACTTGAACGATAAAAGCTCAGAAGCCACCAGGAGACTTAAGGAGAATCTAAGAGAATTCCCCGCCACAACATGGAACGATGTATATGACAGGTACAGTACTAAACTCAGAATAGAAGAAGATATCATTGCTTGTTCGAGAGATGAAGATTATTCCAGATCCAGACCTCCTGAATCAGATAGAAGATCAGGTAAAAACAGGTACGATCCTTACTTAGGACCCTCGAGACGCGATATCCGCTCCAGGTTCGAACACCCTAAGTCGGACTATAGACCACAAGGAAGAGATGTAGTCTCATCCTCGTCTAGATCTAGAAAAGATCGAGATGAACGACCTAGAGGTAGTACTCAAATTGGGGATCATACATTTAATGTCAGTACTACTGAACTTGTCTCAATATAGAGGAACATGGGAGACAAGGTTAAGTGGCCCAAAGAGATGCGGTCAAATCCAAGTAGAAGAAACCCAGATCACTGGTGTGTATTTCACAACGATCATGGGCACAAAACTGCGGATTGCAGATTTTTACAAGGTGAAGGAGAAAATTTGTTAAAACAGGGATATTTAACAGAATTGTTTAGTGATAAAGGTAAACAGGCATACATGAGGAACATGCAGGAGCCCCCAACGCCTTCTTCTTCAAAACGAACCGTTAACGTAATACGCGGGGGTGAAGAAGTAAACGGAGTGATTTGCAAAACAAACACAAAGTTCACAATTACACACGGGAAACGTGCTCGTGAAGAAGACGATATAACCTTCGATGATGCAGATAGTATCAGATTAATGCTTCCACATAATGATGCTCTGGTAATATCTTTACTTATTCATGACACTGACGTGAAAAGACTGTTGATTGATCCAGGCAGTTCAGTCAATATCATTTTGCTAAGAGTCGTGGAAGAAATGCCGCTGAGGAATCAAGTAATCCCAAAAGCACGAGCCATATCAGGGTTTGATAACTCTACAGTTATAACAAAAGGAGAAATTGAACTTAGCACTTATGCTGAGGGGGTGATCAAAAGATCTAGGTTCCAAGTCATCGATACTCGCATGGCTTATAACGTGATCATTGGAAGACCATGGATACACGACATGAAAGCTATACCCTTCATGTTGCTTCAAGTAATTAAATTTCCCTCTGAATGGGGGATTCAACAAATCAAAGGAGATCAACAGACCGCAAATGGTTCACTACAACAAGAAAATAGAGGTGGAAGAATTACGAGATAAGGAAGTCTCCCAAGCAGGTATCACCGCCCAAACAGGCATGGAAGAAATTACTGCTCAAATAGGTACGGAAGGTATTATTGCTGAAACAGGTACGAAAGAAAATCCATACGAGAAGGGAAATCAAGTTACCACGGAAAGTATACTATACCACACAGAAATAGATTCCAGACCGGACGTCATTCATGAACCGGAGGAAGATGATAACATCGAAACAACTATGGAAGAGCTCGAAGCTATTCCATTATCCGAACAAAAGCCTGAGCAGAAAGTGTATATAGGCACGAGGCTAGACTCCGCTCGAAGAGGTAAGTTAATTGGTTATTTAAAGGCTAGCGTAGACTGCTTTGCGTGGTCCCACTCAGATATGACAGGCATTCCACCAGAAGTGATGACGCATAAACTAAATGAAGATCTATCATTCGTACCTGTTAAACAGAAGAAAAGAAAGCAAGGACCATTCAAGAACCAAGTGATTGACGAAGAGGTACAGAAACTCTTGAAGATTGGTTCGATACGAGAGGTAACGTACCCTAACTGGTTAGCAAACACCGTGGTAGTACCTAAAAATAATGGAAAGTGGAGAGTATGCGTAGATTATACTGACTTAAACAAAGCATGCCCCAAAGATTCATTCCCATTGCCTCATATAGATCAAATGATTGATGCCACCGCAGGTCATGAACTATTAAGCTTTCTAGATGCATATTCTGGTTATAATCAGATTAAAATGGATCCTTTAGACGAGGAAAAAACCTCCTTTATCACGAATAGGGGGACTTATTGTTATAAAGTCATGCCTTTTGGCCTAAAAAATGCTGGAGTCACCTATCAAAGGTTAGTGACCAAGAACATCTGGGAAAAACGATGGAGGTTTACATTGATGACATGTTGGTAAAATCAACACAAGCACAAGACCATTTCCAGCACCTCTCTACTGCTTTTGATATTTTACGCAGGTATAATATGAAGTTAAATCCAGAGAAATGCGCTTTTGGAGTGCAATCAGGCAAATTTTTGGGTTTCCTTGTATCAAACAGAGGAATAGAGGTAAATCCCGCTCAAATTAAAGCCATAGAGGAAATATCTGATGTCTTAACAAATAAAAAGGAAGTTCAAAGACTGATAGGGAGAATAGCAACTTTGGGTAGGTTATTTCTAGATCTTCCGAAAAAAGTTTTAAATTCTTCTCAGTTTTCAAAAAGCAGAATTAGTTTGAATGGACTGAAGAGTGTCGTCAAGCCCTCAAGAACCTGAAGATTTATCTATCGCAACCACCACTGCTTTCAAAGCCAAAAGAAGAGGAAAGATTGTATATCTACCTGGCTGTCACAGAAATTGTTGTAACTGCAGTATTGGTAAGAGAAGAAAAAGGTAAAAAATCACCAATCTACTTTGCTAGATGCTGAGACTAGATATCCACATCTGAAAAAGTTAGCCTTAGCTTTAATAATGGCATCTATAAAATTACGACCCTATTTTCAATGCCACCCAATCATTGTTGTGATCTCATAACCTTTAATAAATATTCTGCATAAACAATAATTGTCAGGAAGATTATCCAAGTGGGCCATAGAATTAAGTGAGCATGAGATAATCTATCAGCCTAGAACTGCAATTAAGTCTCAAATACTAGTTGATTTTGTTGCTGACTTTAGTAATAGCATTGTATCTGAAGTAGAAAAAGAGTTACAACTCTTTAACGGTGTTAATCCAGGCCTATGGACCTTGTTCACGATGGTTCTTCAAATATAAAAGGCGCCGGCTTAGGCATAGTCTTGATATCACCCACGGGTGAAAAGACACAGGAAGCTATAAAGTGTTATCCTATAACTAACAATGAAGCAGAGTACGAAGCTGTTATTGCAGGGCTTGAACTTGCACGGGAGCTCTCAATCGAGAAAATTGTGATCAACAGCGACTCCCAACTGGTAGTAAATCAGATACAGGGGACTTACATCGCTCGAGAGACCAGAATGCAACAGTATCTTTAAAAAGCACGAGAACTCGTGAGAAAATTCAAAACATAGAAGGTAGTGCAAATACCTAGAGAGGAAAATGTAGAGGCAGATGCATTAGCTAACCTCGCAACAGTCATGGAAGTAACGAACAAAGACAATACAATTATCGTTCAACTATTTCATTCAATAATAGACCGGGACAGGAATGAGGTAACTTTCAACAACCTAACCTGGGAATGGAGAAATGAAATTCTTAATTGTTTGCAGAATGGCACCGTACCTGAAGACAGGAAAGCGGCTCAAGCGCTACGCCGCAAAGCTGCACGGTACTGCCTTATTCGCAACTTACTTTATTGCAATATGTTCGGAGGACCCCTAGCTAAATGACTTGGACCTAACCAAACGGAATTTGTGATGAAAGAAGTCCACGAAGGACACTGTGGAAATCACCCGGGGGCGAGATCCTTAGTGAAAACACTAATCAGATCCGGATACTATTGGCCTAAGATGGAAGAAGAAGTTGAGAACCGTATCCAAATGTGAAAAGTGCCAAAGGTTTGCCAATAACATGCATCGACCAGCGGAATTATTACATCCAATAATATCCCCATGGCCTTTCATGAAATGGGGTATGGACATAGTAGGACCTCTTCCCACAGCTAAAGGACAGGTACGGTTTTTACTCGTACTAACCGACTATTTTACAAAATGGGTAGAGGTAGAAGCATTCGAACAAGTGCGAGAAAAGGAAGTTAAAAGCTTCTTATGGCGAAATGTAATATGTCGCTTTGGAATACCGAAGGAGATCGTATGTGATAATGGACCACAATTCATAGGCTCGCAAATCACAGAATTCTTTGAAAGTTGGCACATCAAGCGAATCACCTCAACTAAGGGTGTCGAACGGGTCGGGTTGACCCGTTTCCGGACTGTTCCAGACCGGTTGAAACTAGAACCGGACCGGCCCGGTACGAAAGGGGTCGGGTGGGCTGGGTAGGAGGGGTAGAAGGGGTTGGTCCGTTTATAATTTTTCTACCGGTTACCCGGACCAGTCCAACCCGGTCAAAGTGAACAGTGCACTTACCGGTTAAACCGGCCTGGCCCGACCCGGTTTTAACGGCTACATTTTTTTTTTTAAATATTATTAGACGTATTATGCATTTATGCTTAATGTTTTAGTTTGTTATATTAATATTATTAGACGTATTATGCATTTATGCTTAATGTTTTAGTTTGTTATATTAATATTATTAGACGTATAAATGCAAGTTTGAATTTTAATTTGAAGTATTAAATGTAAACTTTAATTTGCAAGTTTGAAGTTTTGAACTTGCAAATTATAAGTAAATTCTTAATAATATATTCAAATATAAAAATTTTAAAGTCTTTGTATCCGTTATTCAAACACTACTTTATAAGTTTGTTTTTTTGTTTATATTTTTACGATAGTTATAACAAATACAAAAAAAATTGAGAAAAAAAGTAATTTACTGTTAACCCGGCCCAGCCCGGCCCAGTTTACCCGTAACCCATACGGTTTAATTTTTACCCGGATGAACTCGAACCCGTTAAACCTGTTAAGCCTCAACTCGTAACCGGCCCGGTTCGTAACCCGTGCGGTTCATATTTTTCCCTACCCAGCCCGGCCCACCCGATTAACACCTCTAACCTCAACGCCGTACCACCCCGTGGCTAATGGTCAAGCTGAGTCAACGAATAAGGTTATCATCAACAATCTAAAAAAGCGGCTGGATAAAGCCAAAGGAAACTGGCCTGATGAGTTACCAGCGGTACTATGGGCATACAGAACAACTTCAAAATAGCCACGGGAGAAACTCTATTCGCACTTGTTTATGGCTCAGAAGCCTTAAAACCAGTGGAGATTGGCCAACCAAGCATAAGGTTCTCAACAGCAATGGAAGGTGAAAACGACGATGAATTAAGGACCAACCTGGACCTGCTCGAACCACGAAAAGAAGCAACATTAATACGGATGGCAGCTCAAAAACAAATCATAGAGCGTTATTACAACCGTAAAGCTCATCTCAGGTACTTTAAAATTAGGGACTTCATCCTCAAAAAAATCTTTCAATCAACAAAAGAAGCAGGTGCAGGAAAGCTATATCCAAACTGGGAAGGACCTTACAAAATCCGAGGCATAGCTGGGAAAGGCGCCTATGAGTTGGAAGCTATGGATGGTAGAGTTCTACCAACAAGTTGGAACGCCATCCATCTGAAGAAGTATTACTTCTAAAAAGAAAGAATACCCGCCGTCAGGTATCACACGTTCGATTTTAATTTGAACATTTAAAAAATTTACTAACTTTTTTAGACGACAGGCATAAAGTTAACCCATCACTAGATGATGATATTAGACCTGCAAAGACACGAGGAAATAACACAATTCTCGGTCTTGGGGTTACACTTTCTGATGGACATTTTAAAAAGGGTTAAGCAGTCATCATCTAAAAAACTATATACCTTCAAGTCCGGAATGTTTTTCCTTTTTAGGAAAAGGACCACAAGAAAGGAATAAGCAAGTGCTCGAGATTTCATTCTTCAAAGCTCAAATACTTGGGGGACTATACAGTATGGAAGGCTAAGACGAAGCAAAGAAGACTATCAGAAAGTCAAAAGCTCGAGCCTAAAGACCCATCCACCCAATGAGACAAGTGACACGAGCAGAATCGAAAGAAATCAAAAGAGCCATCCAAATACAAAGCCTAGTGCAAAAAGCAAATACCTTCGAACATATTCAGGTTGAAAGGCAAAATGTTAGTCACGAGAAAGAAATGTACATCTTTTCAAAATTGTTGTAACAAAAACAGTTAGGGGTAAAAGATCATCATCAATATACTTATTCAAAAAATTGTTCTCGAATAAAACAGTTATGGATGAAAGATCTAAATCTTTGTATTCGTTCAAAAAACTATTATCAAATAAAAAAGTTAAGAATAAGAAAACATTTCCCCCGTACTTATTAGAAAACTGTTTCCAAAACAGTTGCGGGTAAAAACCTCAATCTTTATAAAAACTGTTACTAGTAAAAAACAGTTATTTCCTTGTATTAATATCGAAAAATTGTTACCTATGAAAAACAGTTATGAAATACAAGAGTATATCAAAATCTGTTAAACAAAAAATAGTTACAAGCGTGAGTTAAAATCTGTTAAACAAAAAATAGTTACAAGCGTGAGTTTTAGACGATAACCAAACACATGTAAAATGTCATGGAAGTTT